>JACEIK010009123.1:0-55048 GCA_018107945.1 Datura stramonium
CCCCAATTCATGATTTAGCTCCTCAAAAGTCATCAAAAACCTACAAAACAAAGGCTAATCATGTTGGTTAGCACATATCTTCACTTTTATATAAAATCACTAGAAAATGTATCAAATAAGTTAGACAACACGACTAATTTAAGCTATAAAGCGTGTCACGGGCCCTATATTATTTCCCGTGATCTCAACCCCACACTTAAAGCCTTGTTCGTCCTCGAACAACCTTTTACATATCATGCATATGGAGAATTTCACATAACTAATTTAGCAAGATAACTCAAGCTAACTAATTTAAGCTATAAAGCGCATCACGGGCCTATATTATTTCCCGGTGATCACAACCCCACACTTAAAGCCTCGTTCGTCCTCGAACAACCTTTTACATATCATGCATATGGAGAATTTCACATAACTAATTTAACAAAATAATTCAAGTTACAGCTATAATGATTACGCAAGATGCAAGTTAAAAATAGAACAATCTATGAAATACAACTATGTTAAGACTTCTCAACCTCAAGAACCGACTCTCACTCCTAAGCAAACTCATGTCAATCAATCGATTAAGAAATCCCACATGAATTTTATCCTTCATTAAACATGTGCCCTCACGGAAAGAGAGTTACTCCATCACACGCAAAAACAATTTTTACATCACAACATGTGTGGGTAATAAAAGAATATACACTCACTCTCACAAAGAATTCACATGCTTCATGTCATGACCCATGCTTCGGGCCTCTTAGTGTTTTACTCAATTAATTTTAAGGATGTATGAATGTAAGATCAAGTAGGACTTTGAAGGTTGTAACGCAACTCAAAAACGTAGGTACTATTACATGAATAGTGACCATCTTTCCTAAGCACTTTTAATACATCACGCCCTCCCGGCGAACTTCCCTTCCCTTACTTCCCTTTTATCCTCGATGGTTTTCTTTTTCCACTTTTGTTTCCCTTTAGGCACTTTTGACTTGTCAAGAAGGAGCTCTATAAATAACTTCTTCATTAACTTGTTTTCTTACCCCTTAACGATAATCAACCATTTTCACACAAGTGCACCTTTGACCTTTTTCTCAACTTCTACAACTTGCTACTTTTCATTTCTTTTCATTCTCCTCACCTTTTTACTTTTTCAAATTTTTCTTCTTCAAGCGCTTAAGAGCTTTGGATAAAATTCAAGGTTAATGAATGAAACGGATTAAGCTTATGTTGCGCCTATCAAAGAATAGGCTCAAGGCTCAACGGGCTAACTAGGGTTAATTTTCAAGGTAGGTAAAACGAGGGATAAAAATTGGGTTCATTCAAAGAAATGCCTAAATCATCTCCTACAATTCACATCCTTCATTCCGCTTCATACACACACCAGCAAGTTCTAGACAACCACAATAGCATAGAATACTAAAAACTTTCACTCACCGCACATGCTCACCCAAGACACATTCAAAGACTACCACTAATCACACGAATTCAAACATTAAGCTTCACTATATTGAGTCAAATTCAAGAGCCTAAGGTTCAAACATTATACACTTGCATCATTCAACACCGAACATACTTGCCTCTCATCATCATGCTCCAGCACGTAATGCTAACACGTTTATCCATTAGCTATGATTTCAAAAATCCCGACATCTATCGACTAATTTTCCTCGTGATCTCGCCGTCATCCATCCATCACAACCAACAATTCTCACTATGACTAAAAACATTGGGTATACGCATTAAATAAAATAAAAAAATAAAAATAAAAATTTTATTCTTCGGCTCAAACACCCCCCGTCGGAAAAGAACCGAAGAAAACTAACGGTGATGAACTCATGCTTGACTCACACAAAAAATTTTCAAATTTTCCAACTTTTTCCCCACACAAGGACATTCACCAACAATTTGTTAAGCACAAAAAATTTTGAAATTTCGAAATTTCCTCACCCCACACCTCAAATCCATGTCCCCGTAGCATCAAATTAACAATTTAAGAGGGTGAGAAATACTCGATGAGGCCTTTGGGCCCAACTAGTAGCATGTTTTCCACAATTGCACGAGCGGGTGGTCGACCCCCACACTTTTCCTTTTATGCTTCCTAGCTTTCCTCCTCCGAGAGGGTACTCGATCTCCTCCACTTGTGCCTAACTTTCCACCAAAAACACAAACAAACAAATTAAAATAACAAAATCAAAATAGAAAAATCAAAATTACTAAGTGTACCAGGTACCCTTGCTGCCTCCCAAGCGCCAAGCTTATTTACGTCGTGGCACGACGTGGACTCGCTCTTTTCAGACACATCTCATACTCGGCTCATTCCAGAACCATCTCCTTTTCTTTTGCCGTCGAGAGGAAATGTGCCCCTCCACTCTGCTCCTCCCTTTCTCCAACTTCTTTTTAATTTGAAGCCCTTAATCGTACTTGGTTGAACACTTGATATTGCTCGCCGCGTGCACTCGTGGACTCCTCCACCCCACACTTATCCTCCTCGCCAACACACCAATCCTGACAAAGGTTTCCTCAAAGTGTGCCGATGGGTTTAGCTCTTGGTAGACCCAAAAGATTTCTTCTTCATCCTCGAATTTCATTTTCGTGGTCCCTTCTCTCAAATCACCGCTTCCTCCTGGTGGCCAAGAATGGTCAGCCCCAAGATTAATGGTGCCCGGTCATCAACTCCGGAAATCTAAAAACAATAAAATCGCCAGGGTATAGCCAAATTTACTCCACTGATGAGAAGGTCCTCTATGATTCCATCGGGTGTCACTACTGCCTGGCCAAATTTCGCAACATCAACCTTGCTCGCTTCTGCCTTCCCAACCCCACGTGTTGAATAAGGATAGGGGCATTAGATTAACCGGTTTGCCCCTAAATCACACAAAGTCGGAGCACTTCACTTTTTACCAATTTGTATGGGGAGGGTAAAACCCGTGGTCTTTGAGCTTGGCATTCTCGTCAATACCCCGTGATCGCACTCCTTGGGCCAAGGCGCCCGGACGTCCACCACCCAATCTAACTTCTTGTTCGCCATCACGCCCTTTCCGCATTTAGCATTACTTGGGCATTCCCCGCAAGACGCCAATAAGAGGCAAATTCTATGTGAAGTTCTTTGAAAGTCTCAAGAACTTTTGAAACATTCCTCCTCCTTGCTCTTTCTTAGTCTCGAGGAAAATGGTGGTGGTGGTCAGCAATGGCCGTAATGAAGGTTGTGCATTTTGTGTCCAGCACTCGGGACGGCTCCAAAGACGTGCGGGATGGTCCCTGGGTCTTACCAACTCCGCCGCACCTCTCTTTCTCAACTCTTTATGTACCGCACGCCTAACCGTTCACTTCTAAGACTGATGGCATTGATCTCGCTGGAAAGACTGCCGTTGGTAATCTCTTGCTGAGGCCTCATATTTTGAGCAGCTGCTTCTGACCCACTTGCTTTTCACGATTTCGCGGTGGCTACTGTCGGTTCATTACGCTCGCTCGCCATCCTTGCTTGATTTTCTCGCTAATCGATTCGGGTCTCCATAATTTTCTCAAGTAGTTGTCTCCTCAATGCGCCGTTACCGCTCCCATCAATCCGCCTACTCGCCGATACGATGTTGTTGAGGTTGCATAAAATTCTCGCTTAGATTTCCACCCCAAGAAGAATCTCGGTGGCCCTGCCATTGCTGTTGGAGTTGTTTCCAAAATTCTCGATTCCCGTGCACATTCCCAACAAAATTGACTAATTCCGAATTGGCTCCACAAGATTCTGCATTATGCCCATTATTACCACAAATTTCACACCAACTCTGAGTTTGCCGAACCGCATTAAACTGCCCCGTGTTAAGATACCGCCTTATTGAACTGAGCCAACATTTGATGTTGAAACGGTTAACAAGGCCGCCAAAGCATTCAAACCTCTCTCGGCTTCGCTTTCTCTTCTGGCCCTGGATTTCCTTTTCGCCTCTTTTGATATGATCTGCGTATTCCGATTTCCTCAGGCAATTCTCGTTCAACAAAGTGTGTACAACTCATCATACGTTTTTCCAAGGCTTCTTGCCCCACCAATGTAAGCAGAGTCTAGTAATATTTTTGTATGGGGGTCTAGATTCTACAAAGGTATGGGTCAAAGACTTCATTTGATTGCCGATGATGGGGACAGCTTCCTCAACAATGACTTGAATCTTTCCTGGCCATATACAGCTCCCCTTCATCGTGCTTCGCTGAACCGAGCATCTCACTTTCTCAATCCTTTGCGCTTTGCCCAAGGAAAAATCTCGATAAGGAACTTTCTAGCCAAGTCATCCCATGAAGTAATGGAGTTCTAAGTGGCTCAGCCTTCACCTCACTTTTTTGCCTCTCCCAATAATGAAAATGGGAAGAGGGTTAGGCGATTACACTGTGGGACACGCCGTGGGGACAAAACGCAGCCGCTATCTCAAGAAAGCTCTGTAAGTGCCGGGCCATGTCCTCATGCCATTCCAAAGGAATCGACCACTAGAATGTAACAAACTTTACCCATATTCTCGTTTACCAAAGTTCCCTCCTTCCAGTTCCTGGCTACTGATACCAGAGGTCACATTCGCCGCTAGTGGGACGGCCACTGCCAACCGGGCCCGCCGCCATTGATTCCGATAACGTTGTACTTGTCCCGCGGGCAGTTGTTGTTGTACCTTTTCTTGAAGTCTCTTCGCCTTTGCCTAGAGCTATTCTCCTTTGCAAATGGATTTGACGCTCGTGTTCAAGCAACTGCCTACGTTTCCCCCTCTATTTCTAGCCGCCCCCATAGACAACCTGTCACTCCGCAAATAGACAAATCCAAGACCAAGTTTCTCAACACTTCCGGTAGAAAAAATCACACACAAATAGATAAGTTATCAAAATCTCGCCGAATCACTTCTAAGCAACGGCGCCCAAAACTTGACGTGCTCCGCAAGTGTACGGGTCGCAAGTAATATAGTGGCTCTTTTTTAAGAACCGGACATCGAACCTGGCTGACCGGACCCATTCCTCTAACTATTCATTTCTAGTGCGATCTTAAATATCTAAAGTGTCAAGTTATGTGACATTTTCGTTTGGAGAATAATTAAGTCTAAGTTTGGGTCACCGAAATATTCAAAGTGCTCTAGAGCAACATAGGGTTAAAACTAATCATGCGATAATACAATTTGCAATGGAACAAGCATGGTCCTATCGATTGTTATTTCACATAATTAGAATTGCATGCTCATGGTCTTTCGAGCCTCTAAACACGGCAATCTAGCCTCACCGCATCATTGTGAGCGAGGAGTTTAATTTTCGGGTCGCTGGCAATCAATTATGTTGTGGTTTACTTGGAAATGATTAGACTTCGTATTTCTAACCACATTTAACGCAACTCAGCCGCACCCTATACTTCTTCAGTGGTGATGTGGACATCCCGGTTGGTCTTTCATAACCCCGTGTCAACTAAGCAAGGTGTTAGGTATATTTCTATCCAAACACGGAATCTCTCCGAGATTACTTCATGCTCCCCACATTCTCATGTCCTGACCTAGGTAATGCCTTCTCGTTTACTTCCCAAGCTAACAATGTGCTTTATGGTGATCAATCATAAAACAACCAACAAAATGTAATGCAAGACGAAAACAACAATCAATAACTCAATTCCAAAACAATATCATAGAATTACAATCGTAATCCATGGCTTCAACCCTAGAGGAAGGTTCTTGCCATTCATGCTGCAAAACCACGCTAATCTACCTCTAATCTACTATTAATCTACTTCCTAACTACATACTACATGAGATTGCAGATGAGAAGGGAATTTTGATAAACCCTAGAGTGAGTTCTCCCACTTCTTCCTTCACTCCTATGCAGCTTTTTCGAATAAAATCGTGACCAAATGAAAATAAGAGCTAAGGGTCCTATTTATATAAATGGGAGAACGTGCATAATTTGGCTCGTCGTGGGATGGCTCCGTGTCACGTAGTGTATCGCGAGCACCGCCCTCCTCCGTGACACGAGGCATCGCGAAAGCTCACCGGAAATCAACCCTTCAAAATCGCCCCGGCAAGTAATCCCTTGCCGCGATAGTATCTGGCACGCCACAAGGCGCGCACACACCCTTCTTCTTCGTCACGGACCATGCCGTGGCACGCTAAGCCAACGCGCATGGGGCTGTTTTAGGCAGCTCCGCTTCCGCCGTGGCACTTCTTTGCCACGCGCCGGTGGGCTGTTTTGGGCCTCCTCTTTGCCGACGTTCGCGTGTTTATTCCTTCTCCAAGCCCTAACTTACCCAATTCATGATTTGGCTCCTCAAAAGTCATCAAAAACCTACAAAACAAAGGCTACAAGGCTAATCATGTTGGTTAGCACATATCTTCACTTTTATATAAAAATCACATGAAAATGTATCAAATAGCTTAGACGACACGACTAATTTAAGCTATTAAGCGCATCAATGGACCTATATTTCCGTGATCACAGATGTCTCTACACGCATAAAGCGGGAGGCCTACGACAGTAGGATGCCGTGGCGCGACCTAGACTACCCTTTCGAAGAATGCCAGGTTTCATGTCGGGTGGGCCGCCTTTTGTGGAGCCTTGAGATCGATGATGTCCCCACCGCTGAGGAGACACGGCTGCGAAGATTCCGATATTGAGCCTGAGAAGCACGACTGGGAGATCGACATGGGAGACGAGGCGGGCCTGAGACTGGCATGAAGAAGTGGAATATTTTGATTGATCGTGGAGTTTCACCACCCAATTTCTTGTTCTCTTTGTTGATCAAATGATGAACACCGGGGCGTGTTTCGCTTTTAAGTGTGGGGTGGGGAGTAGTTAGGTGGTGCCGGTTTTTGTCGATTTGTATGTATATGCATGTCCCATTGTTGCGCTTGGAAAAAATTGTGACCGTTTTTGTGTGTATGTTTTGTATTGTAAATATCTTGTGAAGTCGTCGTGTGTTGTGAAATGTTAATAGCTGCAGGTGTAGTTTTTTGTCGAAATCATCGATATTTTTAAAACTTTTCATTAATTATTTTTATTATTGGGTTTCTCGGAGTTTGTTTTTGGTTCTTTTACCGAGAAGAGTCCCATTGAACCAAAGTCGTAAATAGTGACTGTTCCCTATGATGGATGGATGAAGACCGGCCTTAAGGGAAATGCGCTGATAGGAGTAGCTTTTGTCTTTAAATTCTTGGTTTGTTTAGTTGTATCCCATGCATGTTGTTACTCTATGGCAAAATAAATTCTTGTTGGGCAAGTTTGTTGTGCCATGTATGTTTAGAATGCAAAGGTGATTCGTATGAAAGCATGAAATTTTGTACATATGTGAGATACTTAGGCCATAGAATTCGATTCGGTGTGATTGAGGCTTAATTTTGGAATTCTTTAATTAGTCGATTAAAGAGTTCGTGAATATGTCTTGAGTCAAGCACAATGAAAAGTGTATGCGAGGTCTCATTTATTCCATGCTATTGTGAAGTACATAGAACTTGCCTCGTTGTGTATACGAAACGAAATGAAGGAAGTGTAGTAGGAAAGGATGTAGGCATTTCTTTGTTTTAGCCTAAAGTTTTGTTTTCATACCCACTCAATGTCAAATCCTAGTTAGCCTACGAGCTCTTTTAGCCTATTTTTTTTCTTTTGTAGAAAAGGTGGTAAACCAAGCTAACCTCACTGCTCCCAAATCTAATCCGAAGCTCTTAAGCGCTCAAGAAAAAAAAACAATTTTCCCAAAAAGTGGTAAAGGAGAGTGAAATGGTGAAAAGAAAATAAAGAGCAGGAAAAGCAAAGTGATGAAAGTAAAGAAAAGAGTCAAAGGTGCACTTGCCGATTTAAAGAAATAAAGTGCATAACTAATCTTTGTTGTTTAGTTTGGTGTGTTGTGTGCTTAAAGAAGTGGAGGGACAAAAATTGAGAAAGACTTCAAGATTTGGAGGAGGAAGGAAGAACTTATGCCCGTAATGTTGAAGGGATGTATTAAAAAAGCGCTAAGGATGCTAGTTGTTATTGGTTAACCCAAAAGATATACTAGTTCCGTATTACATTACAACCCGTTAACTTATGGGTGTGGATCTTACATCACGCGTCCTTATATTAGTGAGTAATACACTCAGAGGCAAGCTTATGGATCATGACACGATGCATGTGAATTCTTTGGGAGAGAGAGGAGTGAATAGTGCATGCCCGCATGAAATGTTTCCGTAGTCATGTGAGTAAAAGAGGGGGAAATTTTCTTGTGATGTGAGGGCACATGTTTGACCTAAAGAATGAATTCGTGTCGGATATCTTGGTCAGCTAATTTGCATGAGTTTGCTCAAATTGAGAGTCGATTCTTGAAGTCTAGGAGTGGTCTTGATATGTTTAATGTCATTGTAATGGTGATACTATGCATGTTTTCTTGATGATTTGTTATGTAAATAATCGGTATAACCGTAGCTCCTGATTGTCAAGCCAAAGTAGCCATGATGGGGTGTCAATTGCATGAGGTGTAAGATTATTGTTCGAGGACGAATAAGATTTTAAGTGTGGGGTAGGTGATCCTGGGAATATTTATATGCCCAAGTGATACTCAAATGCACGTTTTTTTGCCTTGTTTATCCAACAATGTTTGTACATTCTCACGTAAATTGTATGAAAGTGTGAATTTATACTAACCAACATGATTAGCGTTGTTTTGCAGGAAAACAATACTTTTTATGGAGCTAAGATGCATGTAGGGAGGAACGACGGACTCGGAGCGAGCAAGGAATTGGCCAATGGAAGCAAGAAATAAAGAGGCTCTGCATGGAGCCGTGTCACGCGATCGCGGATGCATTCTCAAACTGGGAGATCTAATTGCAAGGATTTCCGTGAGAGGGTCTGCCATCGTGCCGCGGGCATGTTGGACCTAATTACATGGATCTTGACATTCCGAAGAAGGTGCGCGTTCGCACCGTGTGCCGGGCAAGCTCCGCGTTGCATAACGTGCCACGTTGGGGATAATTACTCGGACGGCCGCCCCGAGAGAGCCTCGTGCCGCACCGTGTCACGGAGGCAAAGGTTCACGATGCACTCCGTGACACGCTGTTTGTTATTCCTGGAAAATTCTCACCAAGATAAATAAAACACTTAGGTTCATTTTAATTATTATTCGACTCTAAGGAAGCAAGAACGTGTTACAAAGGCAAAATTGAGAGGACGAAATTTTTAGGTTTTTCTCATCCCTTTCTCCTTTCTTTCAATTGTTTGTATGATTTACACTCATTTAACGATGTTTAAATCCACAAATGAGTAGCTAATTTCACTTCTTACGAGGTTAGGAACAATTGTTTAAATATAATTGTTGATCATCCGGTTTCATCTTTGTTTTCATGGTTGTTCTATTAATTCTTGTTCTCACTGCATTAATGTTTAGCCAATGTGTTAATGTATATCTAAAAAGTCCGGTTTCACTCGAGAGAGCACGAAAATGGAAAGTTGTGAATTAATAGGATGATCTTTTCAGTTTGGGAAAATTGAGAATTGATTTACCTTCGTGATAGAAATATACCCGAAAGTCGTATTAGTCATGTGTGGAATCGGTTTTGTATGGCTTTAACATGAATTTCTTCTCTTCACGTAAATGTAGGTGGAAGGCTTCATGATTCTAAGTTGGGTTAAATACGAGAGTTTTATCCATAGGCATAAGTTCCAACTAGCAACCGGAGAAAAGATAAACCAATTGTAATTTATTAATTAATTTCTTTTACATGTTCAAGCTTTAGCTCTCAAAGATGCTCACATTCATAGTTCGTACTCACTTGTATATTCATTTTAGTCTTAGTATAAAATTAGATAACAAAATATAAAAACTTTTCTTTACATTGTTGTCTCGCATATTTTAGAGTTATAGTAAATTGACACTTGGAGTAGATTTTGCCCCGTAGTCCGGGCCTCCCTCGGGTGGATCGATACTTGGCTTACTTGAGCCACTTACTACTTGTTCGAATTAATGCGCATCTATGCGTGTAGTCATCCGACAGCCGAACATCCTTCACACCAACACTCTCACCGGGATAACCAAAGTCGGATCACCCAAACACTTCGTTAAGAGTGACACATGAAAACTAGATGAACTAAAGCTAATTCTTAGGGAAACTCCAACTCATACGCTACCCTTCCAACCCGTCTCTTTCACAATTTGGTACTGGCCAACATAACGAAACGGGAATAAGTTTCCCTTTCTTTCCGAACCTCATCACTCCCTTCATGGGAGACACCTTCAGAAACACCCAATCATCAACTTCAATCTCAAGTTCTCTCCTCTTCCTCACATCCTGGATAGGACTTTTGACGACTCGTTGTTTTCAACCTTTCCTTTATAAGATAAACTTCCTCCATAGCCTCATGAAATGAATTTGGACCTATTAATGTAGCTTCAATCGACCTCAAACCAACCAATAGGTAATCTTACATATCCGCCATAAAGAGCTCCTCAAATGGAGCCATCTCAATGTTGGAATGGTAGCTATTGTTATATGAAAATTCAATGAGAAGAAAATGATCATCCCAACTACCTGAAATCAATTCACACACGCTTCTCAACATATCCTCAAATGTCCAATGGTCCGCTGCACAACCATCTATTTGCGGGTGAAATGTTGTGCTAAGCTTCTGACCCGAGTACCAAGTCCTTCTAAAATGATCTCCAAAACTAGGAGGTAAACTGAAAATTCTCTTATCCAATTTGATGGAAAAGGGCACTCATGAAATCGAACTAACTCCTCGGATATACAATTTAGCATAATCCTCCATCAATCGGTAGTAATGTTCGCAGGAATCAACTCCGCTTTAGTCAACATAAGTGTCTACAACTACCCAACGAGCCATACTATCGACGAGTGCGAGGCAAACCCGTAATGAAGTCCATATAGGTTTCTCCCACTTCCAAGTAGGGATACTAATATCTTGGAGCACACCTCTAACATATTTGATGCTCAACTTTCTTCACTTGTTGGCAATCTCGTATTACTCCTAGTCACAAAATTTTCTATGTCCTTCTTCATGCATCTCCACCAATAGACTTCCCGTAGGTCACGATACATTTTGGTGGCACCCGGATGTATAGAATTCTGTAACTATGAGACTCATGCAACATTCACCCTCGAATCATCAATACCTAGAACACAATAACCGACCCAAATATCAAAGCACACTATCTCCCCTCAGAGAAGACCTCCACCTTGATCCCTGGCAATTTCTTCAATCTACTAAAATAGGATTCTCGTCTTGCTCAGCCTTGACTTCGGTCACTAAAGATGATTTTAATTTATTCCGAACAATAAAACCTCCATATATTAAGTCAACAAGATGAACTCCTAGTTGTGCAAGCCAATGCACATCCTTCACTAACTCTTTCCTTTCCTCATCTATGTGGGACACACTCTCCATAGAAAGCCTACCAAGAGAATCTCGCCACCACATTAGCGTTACCTGTGTGATAAAGGATGCTCATATCATAATCTCGTAAGAGCTCCAACCACCTTCTCTCGACGTAGATTTAGATCCTTCGGGTGAACACGTATCGTAGGCTTTTGTGGTCCGTAAACACATCCACTTGGACCCTCTGTATTTATAGTGTCTCCAAATCTTCAAGGAAAAACTACCGCCGCCAACTCGAGGACATGAGTTGGATAGTTATTCTCATGGACTTTCGCTGCCTAGAAGCATAGGCTAAACCCACGTGCTAATAGTACACAAACAAGGACAATCTTCAAGGTATCACAATACACCATAAACCCATCGATACTCCTGCAGCACAACATTTGGCAAGTATGTGCCGAGTCTTCAACTCTTGGAAGCTCTTTTCATAAGCCACTGACCATTGAAACTATACTTTCTTCTGGGTCAACTTAGTCAATGGTACCCGCAATGGATGAAAACCCTCAATGAACCTCCGATAATAACCAAATAAACCCAAGAAACTCCTATCTCGAAGGATTCATTGGTCTAAATAACTCTTCACTTCTTCTTGTCTTTAGGAGTCCACCGCACACCCTACTTGACACCACATGACCTAAAAAGCCACCAAGTTCCCCGCCAAAACTCGCACTTGATGAACTTAGCATACAATTGGCGATCCTTAAGAGTGTGTAGCACCACCCTCAAACGAGCGCATGCTCCTCTTCGCTCGAGAGTATATGAGAATATAATCTATGAATACAATCATGAACATATCCAAATATGGCTTGAGCACCCCGTTCATCAATCCATAAAAGTCAGGAGCACTGCTAGTCCAAAATATGCTAACTACAAATTCATAAAGTGACCATATCAAATCCTCGGGCGGCCGCTCTTCGAAATGTCACTCCCCCGAACCATGAGCCGATGGTATTTGGATCTAAGTTCTATCATTGAGAAGTACTTAGCACCCTAAAACTGGTAAAATAAATCATCAATTTCCGAGTGGTTACCTCGTTTCTGATCGTAACCTTGTTCACCGCGATAATAAATGCACATCTGGGAACCATCCTTCAAAACAAAGAAGATCATGCAATCCCACGGAATTTGCTAGGTCTATGAAAGCTCTGTCTAGAAGGTCTCAACCTAGCTCCTTCAACCTCCTTTAGCTCAATCGGAGCCACTCGTAAGGAGGAATAGATATATTTTATGTATCAAGAAGAAGGTCAATAATTCTTCAAAACACTCGGGCCAGAGGAAATTCCCTGCATCATCCGAAAACTTCGATATTCGCACACTATAGAACCGATCGGGATAATTAGGATTTTGGATGTAGCATCCTTAACCCTAACTAGATACTAAATAACCTTAGAAATTCATCTTTCCGGCCTTGAGGTTGGAAATGAAGCAACCAACAGGCGCGTTAATCGAATTACCTTTCCACTCAGACCGGCTCACCAAGAAATTGAAACTCTACCGTACGGGTTCTACTATTTACCGAGGCATAACATGCATATAGCCATCCGTGCCAAAGATAACATCAACATAGGGCGTCGTAAAGAGAAAGGTAGCCCCCTGATCTAACAATGCATATACATCATGGTGTAATACTGCGTAACATACCAAAGTTGACTACATCTCTAGAGACCTCCTCTCATTCTTGATGAGATGCTAGGGCATAGAATCTACTTTGGCGCTAACTCCACCTTCACTAATGGATGCACTCGCTAAGCCAAGCGTGCCGGTGGGGGATGATACTAAGCTAGTTGTTGGGCCTCTAATTTACACGCACGTTCCCACATCCAAAATTAGCACCCGAACTTAATAAACACCGACCGATGTGCCTCGTCCACACCTATCATAAGCGGTGGAATACCGGGCTTGCTCGTATCTCGGCCCTCTAACCTCGAGAGCCCGATGCTCATCCCTTCGGGTCGTGCCAAGATCTCGGATGGCACACTTGCCGCCATGCCACTCAAGCAATGATCTCTCGGTGGGACTCGGCCGACGGTGCCCACCACTAGTTCTCTTTTTGGAGAATCCAAATACGCCCGGCCCTTGGCCTCTCTCCCTCTCACACCCGAATGCCTCTATTTGTTGGACGTACAAAACTATCCTGGGAACAATGTCCCGATGAAGCATCGTAATTCCAAAATATTTAACAAAGTAGTGTGCTATCCCACATGTACAAATTGGACTCACTCGGGCTCTCCCGATCCGCCACCATCTCAGGTACATACTTGAAAAGGAAAGGGAACTCTAAAGCGTACTCCTAGACTATCATCTTACCTTATTCAAAGTTCACAAACTCGCTGCTTTAATCGTCATCATGGTATCTTGGGAGGCAGAGGCACCTAATACCACAATCGACTGGTTGACTGCTACGCATGCACCTCTCGGTGCCTACCACCGACTTAGAATCAAGAAAAATCGCATTCTCGTCAGAACACAACCTCGCCAACAAGGCCACGCAACACCTATAAAAGAAAATAGCAACCCAAAGAACACAATAGTAAAAAAGGGATCCTATGTGGCCAACAAGACCACTATGTTGTCTAGTCTTAACCGAATGAAAACAGATGTCATAATTCATACTATAGCCGATAAGGCTGCTAACTAGAAGTTGTTAGCCCCTATATGGCCAACATACAAAAATATAACAAATATAGGCCCCACACGAACAATTAATCGAAAACTATAGTCTACAAGCTCTCTAAGAGTGAAAATACCGGTTGGGAGCCGTACCCTGGCTTACCCAAATGTTATACAAATAAAACACGTATAAAGCTCTACAACCTCGGAAACTCGAATGAAAGGAGTCACACCGTCGCCTCAAATAGCCTACTAATTTAGGTCCTAAACCCTCACTGCCTAAAACCGCAGTAAAGTACGCAGCACTCCCATAGTTAGCCCATACATATGTACCGAATATGTAAGAGAAGCTAAATAAAAGCTACTAAGAACCGAAAGTGAATAGCAAGAAGGGCATAAGTTAACCTTTATGCTTTCAACCATAACCTATATCTAGTAAATCACTACACAAGTAAGAGTTGATGTTGCACGACTATACATTCATAAGCTATAAAGGCAAACAAGTATACAAACAAGAACCTAACTTGGCCCCCATAAGCTTGTAAGGTATAATCTACGGCAGAGATAACCACCAGTCCATGTTTCAGAAAGTACCACCGCCTATATACCCCTATTGGTAACCTTGAAACCGCATGTAACCGCAAACTGTATCTCGATCCATCTCGGCCTCGTGACTGCATATGAGCCTCCCGAGCTCCCGTAACTATATATATGATCCGTTCCGGCTCCTATAATCGAATATATGAGTCGTTCGGTTCCTATAACTATATATGAGCCATCTAAATTTATAGCCGAATTTGAGCCTTTTCGCCGCCATAATCACCTCCCCGAGCACACGGTGTGCTCCACGAAGGGTCCGTAATGAAGTATGACGTAGGGCCCATAAGCGAATAGACTTCAATATGGCCCCGTAGGCTTTGCCTTAGTCCTTGGCGTAATATATGGCCTCGTAGGCAATCTGCAGTTCGTAAGCAATCTATAGCTCTATAAGAATTAGATGCATCAAAGCTCCATAGCTTTTTATATCCGGTTAAGCTCGTACATCTAGAAACTTAGCCATTCATGGCGAGAGGTGGTATGTAAATATAATATACCCCAACTAGGATACTATATTACAATCTACAACCTTCTTAGCCGTTCATGGAGAGGTGGTACGAAATACAATCTACCCCAACTGGGGGGACACTATATTACAATCTACAAATCTATCCATTCAAAAGACATATTCAACTCGTGCCCAAGGCGACTCACTACTTTACTCCTAGAATAGCTTACATAGAAGTCAATAAACACTCCCGCATGCCTACATCTCGACTGCAGATCCTCGCGCCGATTACATCCTTCCGATGACCTAGACGGAAATGGATAAGGCCCGGTGATGTGTTGATAGTACGAAGGTCACGTCAAAGCGCGATAACTCATAACAAACCGTGAGGTTGAGACCAACTATTTAGTTCCTACACTTAGGAAAATTTGGGGCTGCTACTTCAATCGAACATGCTCCTAAGCAGCCCTAATCCTCCACAAGAAGCTTACCATAACTCCAAGCTTGGAAGTAACATTGCGATATTATGGTACTAGTCCCTTTATACTTTAACCTCGGTCCATTCGTATCTCATATGGCTTCTCTTAGGCGACATTCTTAGCCTCGTAGGCAACTTTATCTAGACCTACCCACTGCGGAAACCTCGTGACATGGACATCTAAAAAGTAGGTTTGGGTGTTGTCCCTATATCTAACTACTAAGGTTACCTCCTTGTGGTATCCACCGATCTATCAAAATTGTAAAACTCGGATGGTGTCCTCAATGACCTAAGACAAGCATTGAGTCGATTGAAACTAATGATCACCGACAATAGCCAATCATATGGTTGGTGGTCGGTCAGTTCACTAGGCAACCTTAGTGCCACTAACCCGAAGGTGTAAGTATCATTTAACCTAAATTTTGGCCCCCGAATGTGTCAAGGTACGCCAATGGCTCCTAAAGGAAGCTTACCGACAATATAGGCGCCAACCGAAAGTTTTATTAAGTCAAATACAATCTCTATGTCAGTCTAACCTACCAAATAGGCCCAACAACTAACCTTAAACTTCTAAGGACTTGGCATGACAAAGAAACACGTAACTCTACCGATATTTAAAATAAAAAAAGAATAGGAGGTCTCTCTATGACACTCCCAAAGATTAGTCACACTCAACATTCCCTTCTCAATGAGGAATACTACGGTATAATCTCACTACATCTTTCAAGTACAATCCACAACATAGATAATCACTCCATCGGCAGCACACGATCGCAACATATAAGATCATTATCTACTTTTCAAAGGTAGGTTGTATCACTATACAACGAGAACGTGCCAAATGGATAAGCCTCAACATGTCTCAAATGACTTTCATTCACCCAAATAGTTTCCAACCTAAAGCCAGTAATCCCATTCAATTGTAGCCTCCACGCTAAAAGAATAAGGCTGGTTTTCAAAAGTAGGAGTCGTAAAATGACAATATCTTCAAAAGACAATAACTATAGTTCAAACTTCATTCACCTGCATAAGCTCACAAATTATCGAGAGTCTAGAAGGGAGAAATGCTTTACCTAATACCCGTATCCACCTAGGACTCAATTTGAATTAATTTCTCGACAACCTTTACTCCGCCGGGGTTCGATACACCGAGCGAACTTTCAAGAAATAACTCCGGGGCAGAGATGTTTCGTAGGTGTAGAACTCGTTATCCAAGGTGAATTTGCATTTGGACGGGGAGTTTAGCGCCAGTAATTTAACAAAACACGAAAGAAAAGTAGAGGAAACCCTTCGTGAGATCGAGAACTGACTTGGGGAAATGTTTAAATAAACTTAACATGAAATTAAGTCGTATATATAGGTGGAGGAGTTGGTGGCGGGGGATGCGACGTGCCACCCATCGCACCTGGCCATGACTCTGTGTCGGCTAGCGCGACGCAGCCGCCTCAAGCAGCTCAGCAAATTCTCTTTTCCCCTCGATTGCTCCTCGCTCGTATATTCATCCCCTAAACCCTTCCTTGCATGCGTCGTACTCAAAATTCCTCAACATATGTATGCACGTGCCGTTAACGATAGAAACTTATGAGGTAACATCATCCCCCCTTAGGAATAATCATCCCCGAATGTAGTCTTACTGTTAAGAGACTTAACTCTTTAACTATTCTAAAAAATTTTGACAGAGTCTCCTTTATAATATGGGCTATCCAAAATCCTAAAACGCAGAAAATCCAACACAAAGCGCCTCACTGTGATGCTATCTCAGCTTGAATAACACAAGAATACTACGCATGTAACTAACCGATAACAAGAACAACAAACTCAACTATATACATCTCAACCATAAAGCTTAACCAAATCGGTTGAGTCTCGTATAATTTCTTCTGCATGCCTTGGAACAACCGAAGATATTCTCGACTTCGTGTCATCCTTAGTTTTTTTAGTTCATTCCTTCTTCTATATTTCTGTCCCCCCATAATACTCTAATAAGATACAAAACTGGGGCTCTCATGATAGCTCCTACGAACCCGACGACAAATGTAACTAGCTGGGAGTCTCTTCGTGGGACGGCTCTTCTGTAACCGAGTATAAGCTGGATGAACCGATCCTAGCCCCAAAAGAAACTCTATCTTCTTCTAGAGGATCTGGTATAGCTTAGTAAATCTAGGGATGGGCCCGGCCCTTCTTGTCACATATCATAACACCTTCTTTGGCAAAAATTTTCAAGAATACCCATTCGTCGTTTCCAATATCTAACTCCCTACGTCATACGTAAGGATAGGACTCTTGGACGACCCCCCCGGGATGCCAAGACATATCTTCTAATAAGTTTAATTTTATCCTCGCATTGATGTAGTATGCCCGGCTCAACCAAATTTCTAATTTACCCGCCAAGCCGTGTCATCATGTAGGGGACCTAAACTTCCACCCGTAACGCATCTCTCGGGTACTTGGATTGTGTGCTCTGTCTAGGACGAGAAGTTGTACTCAATATAAGTTTCGTCCCAATTTGTTCGACAAATTTTCCCCAAAACCTAGTTAGGTCAGGCCTCTCGTCAAAATTTATTAGACACTCGGGGCCTCGGCGGGCACTCTTAAACATTTAACTTAGCGTAATCTTTAGTTGAAACATAATTCCATCCGGCGAGACATGAATTGGATATCATTAGCCTTTCTATAATGACTCAAATAGTCAATTTACACCCGGTACGAGGTAACCTCGTAACTACATTCGTATTTTCTACTTTCCGCCACGCAGTATGAATATTTCCTAAATTTTCCTACTCGGTTTTTGAAGTATCCCTTCCCTCGCTGGTCATTAGAGCTCTATGCTACGACTCAACAATTTATTTATTCTTCCCAATGCATTAGTAGATCTCTTTCATAACCCGATGCATTTTTGTTAAACCCAAGCAAGAGGAATAATGAGCATGGTATACCTTGCTATATTCTACCGATGAAGCCCTACCACATTTGGAATGCGTGAGCCGACCTCGGGTCTTAAGACTTGGTTCCCTACTATCTCGAAGGCCAATGATTCCTCATGCTAGGCCCTCTCTAGCCGCACCTAGTCTAGGGTCTGCATCGCCACTCTTTTGCCGCCACCACTAAAGGTGATACCGCAAAGATGCTAGGTCATAATCTCACTATCCTTAAATGTCATCTTGATGTCTTATTTCTCGACATTCAGCAGCATATGTGCTAAGCTCTATCAGCCTCTATCGCCTTGGAGGTGATTCTATTCTCCCCTCCGTAGCTAGATACTGCATCTTCCCTTACTTCTATAGGCCGAGATTTGTGGCTCATGCCCCATGCACCATACCGGGAAGGATTTGGACTGGCCAAGTCTACCAACCCATATCGTTTTGACCTATACCCGAGATGATTTACTCATATAATCTCTCTCCTTTTGACATAATACACTAGGTCCATATCTAGTATTCTTTCATACCCCTACCGCCATCCACACACTACGATAGGGTTAGTCTATTTCTAACTTAAATTTTGCTATTGTTGGGAATCTACTCGTTTATGGACTCTCACATGTACTTGGCAGTCATTTGAATCTTATTTCATTCTCCGATTTGTTTATCTGAGGGTCAGGTGACTACATCAGTGTTTGAGTTCAATCCAACTTCAATGATTGGCAAAGAGTCAACTGATCAGCTCCTCCTTGTCGCTTCATCAAGGCAACAGTGGTGTCAATACATATTCTCTCTCATATAATGAGAAAAGATCGGAGTGATCCTAATGTCCTATGATGGGGTTAAAGTGCGAAATTCAACAAACTCAATAACTAGTGGTACAAACCTCGCACAATCCTTGCATAACTCGTGTGACCCAACATTAACCGTCACCCTTGTCTAATTCTAAGTGCCTACTAGCAAACCAACTCATATATATATACTACATTCCTAGCCTCCTATTTCGAGGGCGTTGAAAGAAATTGGGAATCCGTATTGGCATGTCCGTTTCCATACGAGGTTCCTAATGCCCCTAGAGGATTCTCGGGGAGATTCAAAAGACATCTTCTTTCGCTCTCCTGGCCGACCCACCGTGGCACCTCACCTCGTACCTTTCCCGCCGTTGTATCTAACTTGGCGGCCGGCTAAAGTCTATTCCATATCAACAAACATTATCAGATGGACATAACAACGAAAGCCAGTGACTCAACCCTATACAACTCACCCTATAGCACGATTTGAGAATAAGAAAAGGTAACCATACTATCATGTCTCATAGCCTCGTTTATAGATATGGTGCACAACACATTTATAAACAAACTACTAGAAAATGGGCCTTTGCGTAATCACTAGGCTACGATGTTGCTCTAATACTTAAGTTTGTCACGCCCTACCTTGGGAGGCATGATCGGCACCCTAATGCCACACTGGGATATGGGCTGACCCGGCTGGGCATATGCACCTTGGTGCCTACCACACTCGGGGAATCAAGATTTTAACTATTTGGTAGATTAGTGAAGTTATGGTGACAACCTTATAACGATTACGTTGACAAGTCCATTGGGTACGATATCTGGTCTTCAAAATCCTCTATTACTTGATGACCCATGTGTTCTTTCTTTGCGCTTGGGCGACATCAAGTTTTTGAGCCGTGGGGGACATAAATTTGTCATTTATGGGTTAGGATTTTATTCTAGCTATTCTATATATTTTATAGATTTTATTTTCCGTCTTATAATATAGATTTTTTATTTTACCAACTCTTCTTAACATGACATCATGGAACGCAAATTAGTTGAATGGTGGATACTCCTACTTTGATAAGTCTTGTCTGAATTGCGAAAGACCCCACTTGTGGCAACACCGTCATACTTGCGGTGTATTTTGTGGTATGGATAGCCAATAAGTAGTTTCCCACATTTTATTCCCATTCCTGCCCCTGTCATTATGATCCTCCGTTGTTTTTTATGCTTATAGGAGTAATGAAGAGGAGTGTAATACCTCAAAAGTTCCTAAGAATTGGATGGGGAAAATAAAATGAGTTACATTTAAAAAATCAAAATTTTTCACAAGAACGACTGGGTGGGTACGAGTCGTGAGGCGTAGGTACGACTCCATTGATTTTCCTTTTGGTTCCGCGGTAGCGATTGTATGGATCATGGTACGAATTACAGTAGGCAATGAGTCGGATGGGAGTCATAGTTAGGATTTGGTAGGTGAAGGGGATGATGTCAATGGCATCGACAAGACGACTGCATAGGACACCAGCCATGAGTTGTGATATGCGATCGTGGTAAGATTAAAAGATGTTGTAGGGAGGAGCGCGTGGTGACTGCTGGGAGAGGTAACCACGCAGTCGCACTGTGGTACCTACTGGTGAGGGTCGTGATGACTAGCAAAGCCCCCATTTTTAGAATTTTTTATTAAGGGCATTTTCGTAATTTTAATGCTTATAAGTCCTAGACTACGTCATTTTAAGCTCTATTAGGAGGATTTTAAGAGGGTTTAGCCTATTCTAATTCATTCAACTCCCATGCATGCAAGAGTAGAGGCTTTCTTGAAGATCAAGCTGAAACCCTAATTCTTCTCCAATTTCCCTTGGGCTTTTTAGGAAGGGTGTGGAATCGCATTTTTCGTGTATTGGGCTTAATGAGAGTTTCTTTTCACTCTCTTGCTCAAAAATTCTTTTCAACTCCATGAATTTAAGTTCTAGATCAAGTTCACGATCTCATGGGGTTTATTCCTAATTTTACAAAATTCTCTATGATTTATCTATGGCCAATTCCCTTATGTTCTAAATCATGTTTTAAGATGTATGGGCAGATTTACACCTATTTTGACTATTAATCCATAGTTTCAAATTTTAATTAATTTATGATTTTTTTAATATTTTTATTTTGTTTCAGTTTTTCGGTTTGGTTTTATTATGATTTTGATCTTCCCAAGTCCTAAATTATGATTTATTATTTATGATATGATTTCATTCAAGTACTCTTCATAAATTTATTTACTTCAAGTTTAGTGAGTTTCGCTACGTATGTTCTTTATGATTTACGAGTTTATGATTTTGGCCAACTCACGTCCTAATTCATGGATAATCATGTAGTTTAAGTATGATCAAGTATGTTATGATTTATCTATCCATAAGTTTCATGAATGATTTTGCATTATTATATGAACCCATTTGCATGTTCTTGGGAGTAGTGTCTAGCACGAGTAGACCCGACGTCCGTGTAAACCCCGTGGTCTCAAACTCCGTGTCACCATAGGTATCTATATTCATGGACCCTTTGTAATATCAAGTCTTGCTCGCCCCTTTCTCGCAAGCTCGGGATGACTTTACCCATTTGAGCGAGATGGGGTTTGGGCATCATGTGCTTCTATCATGATGGTGCTCAAGACGAGTTCTCCCATTGTTCCTCATGATATATGCATTTTCATGTTTATGATACTTTGGATCAGGTTATGTTTTACAAGGTTTCTCTTATGATTATGACTATGATTAGATTATGAATGGTTTGAAAAGCTTGAATCCTCATGTTTATTTTATGACTACATTGCACAAGCTAATAGTCCTACTCTTACGAATTTATGTATTTTGATTGGTCAATTTTATTTACCTTGGCTATTCAGTACATTCCAAGTACTGAACGCATATTTATATGTTGTATCATTTCATGATGCAGACCAGCCTCTTTCATTAGTGGATAATCGTAGCTCGCTAGTCAGTTGCTGGTGAGTTCTCATCCTTCGAGGACCTTCATTTAGTTGTATTGTTTCTATTTCAGCTGCATGCTGCTAGTGAGCTAGTTGGGTCTTGTCCCATCAGCTCGTCATGTATGTAAAGGCTATCGACATAGTTATGTTTTTGGTTCAAATTCACTGTTATGTATTATGTATTAGATATTCGCCTTCTCCACTATTTCGATGTTAGATTTCTACATTATTTATGTTGAACTTTAGTTAGTCATGTTCATGCCATGGGCCGACTTTGAGCCATTTATGGTTCTAGGTTCCGTGTCTAGATTTGGGCCTATGTCCTGGTCGTGACAAGGCGGAACATTTTGCTCAAATAAGCAATATGGAAAAATTGATCCTGAAGTATATGGAAGTAATTAGGAGCACTTATTGAATGTAGGAGGAGCCTTAAAAGGATGAGTGCCAAGCTCATAGAGATGATGGCTGAGACTACAACCTATAACGATTTACAAGTCACGATCTTAGTCAATACTCTAGAGGAACGTCAAGTGGAAGGGTGAATAGAGCTCAGACAAGAGATGGATCAATTTGTCTCAAGTATCCACGACCTCGCATGGTCTTTTGAATGAAAACGTGCAGTATACGAGGACCAACACTAGATTGTTATGGATACTAGCCAATGCATTGAACAAGAAGGAGAATCCCAGCCATTACACCCATTCTCCGTTGGTGTGATGTCGATGTTGAAGAGGTAGGATGGGGAAAGTGAGGATGTAAAGCATAATGCAAGCTCTGAAAGTTGTGGTGTATTGGTCCTCCTCATTCTAAACACTTCTCGACATTGCATATTGGGGGGCAACCTAGAAATAGAGGCTTCCAAACATATGGATAGAGGTGTAGGGATGGGAGGAAACAATGCCCCTATATGAAAAATACATTATTCCAAAAACACACAATGACATCCTCACTTTAAGGGCCAAGAAGAGAAAGATGCAACATCTCTTACTTGGTCCCTTCACGTTTACACCACCGCCCGAGCATAAAATTTTGGAAAATAAACTAGGGTGAAATTAATAAAAGCTCAAAGTGGAAGGAAAAGTGGTGAAACTTGATGGAGTCGTGCCGTGACGTTAAATCAGGCGCTTGGTGAGAGGCGACCCACCCTTTCCCCGGAATTTTGTATATTTTCCTTGTTTGTGAGACAAATAGGACGTAAGAGGCAAGAAATAATTCGGGAAATTGAGCTAAAAAGTGTAAGTCTCGCGGTGAGATGCTCCGATATTAGGCGCTGCGAGTTAAATCCTAGAAGAGCAAAATTTTGTCAAGTGAGGTTATGGGTGGTGCGCTGCTTAGCCCCTATCTCCAAATAAACGTTTTTGCTAAGTCTCGTGGTGAGATAGGGGGCATGCCAGGGGCTTACCGACAAAAATTTTGGTCACCTTAAGTCAATATTTACTCAAAAGGCCTTAAAATTACATAAAAGTTGATGACCACTTATTTATTTACTTCATTCATCCTTCTCCCTCAAAAGTTGAGAAAGAAAAAACCAAAATTCCTCTCTCTCTCTCTTCGTCTCCCCTCGTGTCATAGCGTTCTACTCCCTTTCCCTTCTATTGTTGTCTTCTCCAACAAGTTGGTGAAGCCTTATCTTCAATTCAAGTAAGTATATTTTCTTCTTTCTCATTTTTTGTTAATAATGAAAGCATGCAGTTCCTACACCCTCTTCCCTTCAAGATTTAGAATCCAAAATCACCATTCTTGATGAAAAATTGAATTCCCACGTTTTGGTTTTATGAGCTTTAATATCTTAAATTCTTCCATGATCGTATGTTATCTTTGTTGGATATCTTTATTCATCGTTGAATATAGTGATTTGAACTTGTGGGGGATGATGGGGTTTGTGAATTGAATTCTTGAATGTTGTTGGGTAAATGTATTAATTGTAGAGAGAGAAAGTACATGATTCTTAAATGTGATAAATGCTTGAGTTATGAGATTCTTGGTTAGTTCATGTTGGATGGTAGTAAATTATTATTTCTTTTTATTAAATAGAATATTGTTACTCCATTACATGAATTACTTCAATTATAAATTGGAGGAGGAAAGTGTCACGTACTTGAACGTAGACCTGATAGCAACACTGACAATGAGCCCGAGAGACGCTCCAGCCAGACCCATGACATGAACATACCTCTAACTCAATATCAATAAAGTTGATACTCAACATAACGACTTAGAGGAAACATAATCATGACATAACATAGGTGCTTAAAATGTACTTCATACATGACAAATTACTACATAGTCTCGAAAAGCTCTCTATCACATATCTCGCGATGGGTTGATGGGACAACAACCCCAACTACACCCAAATACCTAAAACTAAACATCAATAGATTAATCGCTATCAACTTGTCCTCGAAAATAACTCGAAGAAAGAGCCGGATGCCAATCTCCGGTGACAAGCTAATAATGCAGGTTGGTCCGAAGGAGTCGTATCATGAAATGATACAACATACGTTATGCGCCGCATTGGATCGCATCGAAAAATGCAACAACATGCTCATACCGTAAATATCATAATGTAACATAAGGACTCAAGGTTTCCAAAACATTATAATTCATTCATTATCATAGTCATAAGAGAAACTTTATCAATCTCACTTGAGCCGGAATAACATAAACATAACCATGAATAAATCATGAGGAATAGTGGGAGGACTCTTCATAACCGATACCTCCATGGTATAGCCTTACATGATGCCCCAACTATCTCTCTCAAGTGGGAAGAGTCGTCCCCACTTGTCGGGCAAGGGAAGTGCATTATGTGGATATCACGAAGAGGGGATCCATTAACATTGTAATGTATCATCATGAACCTAAGCAGACGGCATTAAGTGTGATATCACAAAAGAGGGGATCCATTAACATTGTAATGTGTATCACCATGAACCTACTAAGTGGAAGGTTATGAGACATCACGTAGTCCTTTGAACGCCGGCTACTTGGTGCTAGACACGATTCCCAAAACATGCAATATTAGCTCATGTATACCATAAACATCATTCATAAGATTCATGGCTAAATAAACATTTAACATCGTCAATTTTTCTTACATACATGTTTAGCCATGAATCAACGACCCTTCATCGCCCAACATCATAAATTGATAAATCATGAAATCCATATCATAAATCGTGAAATCATTCTTGAACATGTGGACATTGACCAATATTTTAACATGCTGAAAATATTCAATTCCTTGAAAACATGATTATAAACATGGGTAACTTGAAAATATGTTTTTCATCATCAATACTTCATCATACATGAACATTCATTATAAATCTTGACTTTCATAAACTCCTCATAGTTGGGCAATTTAAATTTAAAAATCTTGAAACATGATTTTAATAAAAACAACGTAAAACTTTCCAATGAATCATAATTCAATAGTAGAAATACATTTAAATCATACCCATGTACGGAAATAGGAATTTCATGGCATTGGGTTAAAACCCCATAAAAATTAACATAGGAAATATCATGGATTTTGAGATATTGGGCATGGGTGTGGGAAGGATTCACCCACTCATAACCCTACATACCCATCTTGACAAATTTCATGCCCAAGTGATACTCAAATACTTTATTTATACTTGTTTATCTATCAAGTTATGTGTACATTCTCACGTGATTCTTAGGTAAATGTGTACCTATACTAACCAACATCATTAGTGTTGTTTACGCTTAGAAGGAATTTTTGGAAGCTAATCTTCAAGTTGCGAAGCGCGAAATGGACTCGAAGCAAGAAGTGGAAGTTGACAAGGGAAGTTGGAAAAATAAATCTCGTGATGGCTCCGTGTCCCTCTACCATCGCGGGAGGCATCCTGCCTCGGGAGGATAAATTGTGTCAAATTCCAGTGGAGGTGTGCACGCGTTACCCCGTGGCACGGAGGCGCTCCGCGATGCACTCCGTGGGTCACGCCGAGGGTGTTTACCTGGAACCTCAAGTTCCACGAAGGTAGTGGCCATGATAGCACCGTGTGGCACGGAGTGCTGTGCTCGCGACACTCCGCGCCACGTTAAGCTTGTTATTTCGGGAAACTTCTCACTTGTATAAATAGCACAATTTAGGTTTTTATTTAAACATTCTCCGACATTTTGGAGAAAGAACGTGGTTAGCAGGAGGCGAGAGGACGAAATTCTTAGTGGTTAATTCTCTTCCTCTTTCTTTAATTTCAATTGCTTGCATGAATTCTACTTCTTGTTTAAATATGTTTAATCCAAAATGAGTGGCTAATTTAACTTTTTGCTGAGGTTAAGGATAATTGTAGAGGAATGTAATTATTAATGATTTCCACCTTCATCTTTTCTATAATGGTTGTTCTATACCCCGGTTTTACTAAATTAATGTTTGGCTAACGTTAATGTATATCTTGTGAAATCCAATTTTGATTCTAGAAAGGAAAGTAATTGGACAAAGATGTGTATTGGTAGGATATGATCTTTTCTTAGTTGAGAAAAAGTTGAGAAAAGATTTACGTTCGTAATAGAAATATATCTAAAAGTCGTATTTAGTCATTTATGGAATTTGTTATGTATGGCTAGAGAATGGGGTTCTTATATCAAAGAAATGTAGAATAAAGGTCTGCATATCTTTAATTGATAGGAGTCGAAGGATCCAATCCATAGGCGATTAATTCTTTTGACTAGCAACCGAAGAGAAGATTGGCTCTATTTTGAATTTAAGAAATTACATCCTTCATGCTTGCCTTAACCCCAGCTTGTTCATTGCTATTGTTCAGATTTTAAATTACAATCTTTACTAGGTTCTTATTAACTATTAATATCGACTCATAAAACATTGGTTTGTTTGGTTGTCTATAATCATATATATCGCTCACTAACACTTAGGTTAATGACTACCGTAGTTCAAGCATCTCCGTGGGATCGATACTTGGCTTGAAATAAAAGCCACTTTAGTACTTGTACGACCTCACGTGCACTTGCGTGTAGTTTGTCCGAACAAGTTTTTGGCGCTCGCTGCTCTGGGACTCGGCAATTCGTAAATTAATTTTCTTCTTAAGCAGTTAGTTTACAAATTCAATATAAGTGTTGACAACTATCTAGCCTTTCTTGCAGGTACTCGAATTTTTCCGAACACCGCAAGAGACAAGGAGTTGGTGGATTCATAGAGCCGTGAGAGACAATTTCATCACCAAAGAAGTGGAAGCTCTAGAGAAGAAGCTTGAAGCAAGCAAGCATGTGAAATTCTCGAGCAAGCAAATGTAATCCACCTTGGTTGTGAGGGCGCTTAGTGCCCGAAGAGATGGAAGCAAGGCTGGTCCCCTGAAGTGGGCAATCCAACATGTAAAAAATGTGACATCCAAAGATCTGTACTGTAGCCAGAGGGAAGCTAAAGCTTGGCAGCACAGAGGTGTAACAGCCAAAATACTACGGTACACTTATGTGTCTCTCATGAGATTCCCATGGAATTTTGAATATTTCAAAACTTTTTGGAGAGGGTGACAATTCTCAAGATCCGCCGAGTATCATCTCATTTATGCAGAGGCTTACATTATTCCTGCTCTCACCTGCTGGGGTAAAGGAAAGAGGGTGGTTGAAAGTTGAACCAACTAAATTCTGTCACTACCAATCATCAGCGCAAATTTGATAACATTCTTTTCTCCATTGGGAAGATGTTCTAATTGAAGCCTGGATTCAAGTTTCAAACAGAGATATGGTGAGAACCTGTACCACGCTTGGGAGAGGTTCAAGTCAATGTTAAGTGGGATTGTCCTCATCATCACCAAACATAATGATGTGTTGGTGCATACATTCATTAAAGGTTTGGAACCACATACTAAGATTTTGTTAGATCTTGAATGGGTGGGGCGTGCATTGGAGAAGACATATGAGGAGCTTTACACTTTGTTAAACCGTATTTCATGTGGGAATCTAGAATGGAATGCGGATTCAACTGAGGAGGAACAAGAAAAGCTAAAGAGTTTCTCGAGGTGGATGGCCTTGGCGCCTATTGCCGCACGTATAGTTGCGTTGCAAGATCAACTCAACACCCACTTACAGTATGAGTTTGGAGCCAAGCACAAGCACTAGTCAATGCAAGCTTCATCGGTATGGTGTGAAGTATGTGGAGTAGTGAACACTCAACCCGAGTGTTGTGGTGTCAACTGCACTTAAATTTGCCTGGAACGTCCGTAGGAACAATAATCAACACATGGCAACAGTTACAACCCAATTTGGAGGAATCATCCGAATTTTTCTTTGGGGGGTAATAATCATCAAGGACAAAGTTCGACCGGCGTGAAGAGAAATCAAGGGGGCCATCAAAATTTTCTACCTCAATATAAAGGAAACAATGCACCTCCACCACCCGGAAATAACATTGAGAATATGTCCAAAACCATACAATAGCAACCAAGCGCAGATGCGTGATGATTATGTGAAATTAGCACCTGAAATGAAAAATCAGCAGTAGCTACAGCGTGAGCACGTTTGGAAAGTTAGCCGAGCTCAAACACTGGGGCCTGTGGGAGGACTACCAAGTGATACCGACCCAAATCCCAAGCAAAGTCAATGCGCTTACAACAAGGGAGTGGAATTAACTCAAGGAGGTGGAACCGTAAAGGCCACCTCCTTAACTGAGCAAAGAAAAGATGGGGAACATGATGATGTGAGGGTGGGGAAGGAAAAGGCAAACCTCGAGATAGAAAGACCACCACCCCGTTTCCTTAGATTAAAAAGCATACGCGAAGAAGCTTACTTCAAGAAATTCACAAAGTGTTGAAACATGTACATATTATTTTACCTTTAGTTGATGTTTTGGTGTGGAGTGCCGAATATGCCAAGTACATCAAGTACATTGTAGCAAACAAAAGTTAAATTGACAGAGTATGCTACGGTGGCTCTTACCGAGGAGTGCACCTCCCGAATGGCTGCACGCATTGCCGACAAAGCTAAAGAATCCTAGGAGCTTTACTATTCGATTACAATTAGCAATGTATTCGAGCTCGTGGATTATTTGATTTGGGAGCAATCCATAAACTTTATGCCGACATCGTGTTTAAGAAGTTGGGCCGGGCAAACCCTAGACCAACTACTATGATCTTGGCAAATTAGCCGACCATTCATTGGCTGCACTGCATGGTATTGTGGAAGATGTGCTAGTGCAAATGGGCTCCCTCATTTTCCCAAAGGGATTTTATTATCTTGGGATTTCCTCGAAATGATGCGGAAATCCCATTTATTTTGGGACGCCCTTTCTTGGCAACCGGCGAGCTTGATTGGATGGCGTTATAAGCAAATAACCATGCGAACATGACAAAGTAGAGGTTTTTTATGTGTATAAGGCCATGAAGCTACCGTCCATTTATGAGAGTTATCAAGAATCAATGTGCTAAACCAGAATCAACTCTTCGTATTGTTGACTCACAGACCTATCGAGAGAACCTTGACGGGCTCCGATCATTTTGGAGACAGTGCTACATACGAGATGGTGCAGACGTTGAATGAGCCAAATGGTTTCCCCAGAAGCAAGACTTTGAGTCGTTGATGAGGTCCTTTGAACCATTGTCAAAGCCATCAATTGAGGAGGATCAAATTGGAGCTGAAGACATTGCTCATCGCATGCGTATGTATGCTTTGTAAGATAACATCTTGTCGCCATCAGCTTCCGCAGAACCGACAGAGGCACAAGTGAAAGATGCAAAGGGTGGTCCCCAAGAGGCGGAAGAAAGAAATGGGTTGGGCATGCCTGACACGTAGGAATTAGTCCAAATTTTGCACACATAGGATTTTTAGGTGTTAAGGATCCAAGACACCGTGGCAAGATCACGTGAGGTTGAATCCTGGCAGTGATGAAGGATGTAGTCATAAAGGAAGTGATCAAGTGGCTTTGATGCAAGTGTGGTATATCCCATTTCCGAAAAAGTGAATGGGTTAGCTAGTTCAAGGTGTTCCTTAAAGAAAGGAGGGATGACCGTGGTCACCAAATCTAAAAGAATGAATATTCCCCACACGCACACAGTCGGGCGAATTTTCATGGGATTACGTAGCTCACTACACGAGCAAAGATCATTATCCTATTCCATTTATTGGATCAGATTTTGATAGGTTGGTAGGTCAAAAGTATTATTGTTTTTCGATGGGATATTCCTAGTTATAATCAAATAGCCATAACATCGCGAGGATCGAGAAGACCACTTTTACATGTCCTTATGGGACATGCTGTGCGTATGCTATTTGGTCTATGCAATGCACCGCCCACATTCCGTGAGATGCATGATGGCCGATCTTTCACGATATGGTGGAAGATTTTGTCGAGGTATTTATGGACGACTCTTCTGCTTTCTGCACTGCTTAAGTTACGTTTGCAAGTAATCTTGAAAGGGTGCTAGCTCGATGCTAAGACTCAAACCTTGTGCTCAACCTGGAGAAATGTCATTTTTTAGTCAAGGAGGGCATCGTCCCTTGGACATAAGGTGTCGCTGCAAAGGGTTGGAAGTCGACGCAAAGATTGAAGTGATCAAAAGCTACCACCACCGCTAAGTCAATGAAGGGTGTTCATAGTTTTCTGCATGTGGTTCACAAACGGTTCATCAAGAACTTCTCAAAAATTTCTAGACCGATATGCCGCTTCTAGAAAAAGAGGTGAAGTTCGAGTTTACAAGGATTGTGTAAAAGCATCTTTGAGGAGCTAAAAATGTAAGCCGGTAGAAGCGCCTATTCTCATTTCTCCGCATTGGGAACAACCATTTGAATTAATGTGTGATGTAAGTGATGTGGCTGTAGGAGCCAGATAGGGGCAGCTGAGGAATAAAATTTTTCATTCCATTTATTATACAAGCAAAACACTGAGGCAGCCTTCCAAGTAAATTATATAGTCACGTAAAAGGAGATGCTAGCAATTGTGTCCGTATTTGATAAATTCAAGTCCTACCCGGTGGGTTCGAGCAGTGGTATATACATATCATGCACTATTCGGGTATTGTTTGAAAGAAGGATGCAAAGCTCCGTACTAATCAGATGGATATTGTTGCTACAAGAGTTTGAACTAGAGATTCAGGATAGAAAGTGGAGAGAGAATAAAGTAAGGCATCACCTATCACGATTGGAAGGTCGCTTGCATATGAAGGAAGGTGATAATATCAAAGAAGAGTTCCTAGATGAGCAACTCTTTGCAATAAGGGTTTAAATCCCTTGGTATAGATATTGTGAACTTGCCGGTAAGTGGAGTCTACCCACCTGAGGCTATGGCTCGAAGAAAGAAAGAAGTTGAGACATGATTGCGTTATTACATATGGGATGAGCCGTATCTCGTTGGGGCTGTGACCGGCATCAAGTGATGAGACGATGCATCCCAGAGAGCCGACATGGAAGTATCAGGAGTTGTCATCATCGTTGTTATGGAGGGCACCACGGTGGAGAGGACACCAAAAGGTGCTACAACAAGTTTCTTTTTTGGCCTACACTAAAAGATTCTATAGCATATGTAAAAATGTGTGATAGATGTCAAAGGACAGACACAATTGGTAGAAGACAGAGGTGCCACCGCAATGATATTGTGAAGTTGAGGATTGTTTGATGTATGGGAATAGACTTTGCCGGGCTCAAGCTCTCCACCGCCATTTGGTAATCGTTACATCTTGGTAGCGGTTGACTATGAATCTAAGTGGCCGGGCGCATCTTGTCCCGTGAATGACAACAAAGGTGGTGACGAAATTTGTGAAAACGCAAATACTTCAGGTTCAGACACCCCGAGCTATTATCATTGATGGAGGGGCTCATTTTGTGACGCGAGTTTCAGAACTTGCTATCTATGTATGGGGTGCGGCAAGGTAGCAAAAATGTATCATCCCCAAACTAGTGAGCAAGTGGAGGTGTCAAACGAGAGATAAAGCAAGATTCTACGAAGACAGGGAATGCACAACGAATTGATCGGGCAAACTTGACGATGCTAGTGGGCTTGCGTAACCGCATACAAAACACCCATCGGGACTTCTCCATACATATTGGTTTATGGAAGCGCATGTCATCTACCTTGGAGCTGGAACACCTGAGCTTTTTAAGTCGTGAGAAAGCAACATGGATCCGAGCTAGAAGGGAAGAAGAGGTTGATGCAATCAAGAAACAAGATGAGTTTCATGGAACGCCATGCAAGTGCAAAATGCTACAAAGAGAAAACTAAAAGGTGGCACGACAGCATATGGTGCATCGATCTTTGAGCCTAGGGCAAAGAGTGTTGTTGTTTAATTCAAGGCTTTTCCAGAAAGGCGTGGTCCGCGGTCGTGGCCATTTGAAATGGTGAGAAATGACCCCACAGCTTTGGTAGTGGAATTGTGCAAAAGAAGATAGAAGGCTACATTTTGTGAACGGGAAAAGATGTAAGCATTAATGGGGTAAAGACGTTACCGATAGAAGACGTCTATCACTATAGAGGATGATTAAGGATGAATAAAAATGAGCCGCATGATAAACTGTGCGCCGCACCTGGGAGGCAACCCGTGAATGTGTGTTGTAATAGAAGAGTTAGGATTATTTGAAAAAGAGAAGATAAAAAAAGGAGAAACAAAGAAAAAGAAAAATAAAAATAGTTGAGAGGCAACCTATGATTTCTAATCGAATTTCTTTGTGGTTGAATGATTTTCAGTAAACGAAGGGCCAAAATACAAAACATGCAAAGAAAAAAAAAAATAAAGGTAAGAAAATAAAATTTGGGAAATTCCAAAGGAGTCACGCGGGAGGCTCCATGTCACTGAGGAGGGCCTCCGCACAATTCTCCGTGACACGTTGAAGGTATTTCGGAATTTTAAAATTCCATAACACCTACGCGATGGCTTCGTGTCATGGTGAGGGCCTCCTCGCAAGTACCGTGACACGCTGGAAGTGTCTTTCGCGTCGGGTCACCTTGGGTCACCTGCAAACCCGCGAAAAAACCCCTTTAACCCAAATCCCTTATTTTTCCCCATTCCTTCATTTCCGCACCCACACCCCCAAAATCCTTTCTCCAAAGATGCCACACCCAAAATCCCTTCATTTTCCCCATTCCTTCATTTCTTCGATCTTTTTCTTCAATTTCATATCAAAGTAAAAGGTATGTTTTTGAAATTTTTTATTATTGTTGCTAAAATTTTTCGATTCTTGAACATGTTATTGTGGATGAAACCTTGCCCTAAGTGAGTAATAAGCTTGTAATCAATTGAGTTATGATTTAATGATGTTCATAAGATCGTAATGAGTAGATTAACTAAATGGTATCATGATTAAGTTGAAATATTACGATATTGATAACTAGGGTTGAGGATTGAATAGAAGAAGAAGAAATGCATTAAAAATGTGGATAATTTGGGCTGTGCATGTTGTTTGAAGTTAAATATATTGTGATTTAAGTTACTTATGCTATGTAGAAGCATGGATTTTTGGGAGAAATGTAAATAGAGAATTAACATAGGTTGTCAGTAAGCATTAGCTGTAACGCGTTTGGGCGATGATATAATTGAATCGATGGAGGAATTTTTATAATTCATTGTATGAAGTCTCAGTAGTACAAAAGTAATTGTTCCAATTCTGATCGGTATGAATGCACTAAGCATGTTGAGAATTAAGAATTGTGAAAACATGATTGTCTTGTCTATCAAATGGATCGGCGCTAAAGACTAAGTGTGGGTGATCAAATTAAGCCCAACCTTAGTAGCCAGCTATGGGTTGAATAACATTGGAATCACTTGAATGTACAGGAAAATGTAAGGAAGATGTGAAAGGGGCAAGGGAGCATCCACATTGGGCGCCAACAACAAGAGAGTGAGACTAGGGGCAAGAAGAGGCCAAGAAAGACCAACGCTCTCGGTGGCAACGCCGACGTACGGAACCGATGGGTGACTTACGAGGAAGAAATGGTATGCCAAACACAAGAAACCAAGTACTTCCTGCAGGACCAAATAGCATGGGAACCACCGGCACAGAATTCTGTGATTGTACCAGATTGAAACCATCGGGCTAAACTTCATTTTTGAAGAACCTAGAGAGTAATCTCCATCTTATCCAGAATTCTATGCTAACCGGAACCCAACCTTGCTAAATCACACCATCAAAATCGTAGGGCGTGTGGTCACCTTTGAACCCCACCATTTGAATGAATCCTAGGGGCGCGGGACACGACGCCTCATGTCGTCCATCACCCAACATCACTCCACCTACGCGGATATTAGACAATAATTCCTGTGTGGAGCCCGATCGACGCCAGTTGGGTAGGCACAAGGAAAGGGGCTACCACGACATTTCCCTATTCCCATATGAATAGAGAGGCCCGGATCTCAAGCTGAAAATTATTTGTTCGTGTCGATCCCTGGGTGCACATGACTCCGATGTCACTGATAGAGTTTGTCTTGTGTATGCGATGATGAAGGCTAGAAATCAATGTCGGGCGGTAATCATCTCCGCTATGAAGAGAGCCCTCCCGTTAGGGGCATAGATATGGGTTTGGTGGTCTCGCTGGCTCACTTTTCCGAGGGGCCACGGTATTGAGGAGGAGGCCCTAGATTACATCCTCGATTGGACGCATGCCTTGGATGTTACCAAAACCAAGGCACTTGATACTACGGTTCAGACACACTAACCGAGCGACATGAGCCGGATGATCAATACATGGCCCGCATGTGGCGGGATGTTGTATGTTGCAATGCGCACGTGGTGGAAGGCCCGCAACGGAGGATGAGCTGTGGCAGATCGAGTTGATTATCCATTCAATGAGAATGCCCGAGCATTATGCCGAGAGAGGCCCGCATTTATTGAGCCCATGGATTATGACGTCCCTACCGATGAGGAGACACGCCGGAGGAGGACCCAAATGTTGAGTCGAACGACGACGAAGGCGCGACTCGATTATGGAGATGAAGCGCTGGCAACCGATGAGGAAATTGAATATTTTGATTGATCAGTGGAGTTTCACCACCCAAACCTTATGTTGATATTTTTTCCATGTGGAACACCGGGACAAAATGGTTCCGATTAAGCGGTCGGTTAGGTGCTAGTTGTTTTGTTTATGTTTGTTGTTCTTATGTGCTAATTGTTGTGATCCCGTGACTCGTGTTTCTGTGGTTCGTAATTGATGTTGGTGTTGTAATGAATCTTTAGCCGCCGTTGTGTGTGATGTAAATATTTTTCAATTATATTTTATCTTTTCATCAAAATTTTTTGTTGAAATTTTTTGATGTCAGTTTCGGTTTTTATTTTCGTGCTTTTCCCGAGAATAGTCCCATTGAACCAATGTCGTGATAGCGAATGTTCCCCTATGATGGATGGATGACACCATCTTAAGGGAAACAGTCGATAGGAGTAGTTTTTTTCTTTTTCTTCTTTTCTTTGTTTGTTTCCCCAAACGTGTCTAATTAATGGCCTTTGTAATTCTTGTTACGTGTTCATTGATTGTAAGATGAAAAGGTGATTTGTATTAAAAAGCATGCAATTCGTGTGATCGAGGCTTAATAGTGAATTATTTTGTAATTAATGATTGAAGAGTCTCGTGAATGTGTCTTGAGCCGAGCATGTGCAAAGTAAGTGTGAGGTTAGGCTTCCCAATTATTCCATGCCATTGTGAAGTGTCTACAACTTGCCTGGTTTATACTGCTAAACGAAATGAGGGATGTGGATTGTAGAAAGGATGTAGGCATTTCTTTGAATGACCCGAAAGCTCTATCATACCTACCTTTGAATGTTACATCCTAGTTAGCCCCATTGAGCCTTTAACCTATTCCTTTGGAGGTACAAACCGAGCTTAATCCCTTTTTTTTTTCTATCACCCGTGAATTTGATCCTAAACTCTTAAGCGCTTAAGGAAAACAATTTTGCCAAAGAGTGAAGGAGTGAGAAGTGTGAAACGGAAGGAAAGCGGAAGTTGTGAAAGCTAAAGAAAAGGTCAAAGGTGCACTTGTTGAAATTGATTAATTAATAGTAATAGACTAAGAAAATCAATGAATGAGAAAAAAAAATAAAGATTTATAAATACTCTTTGCTAGTAAGTCGAGTGTGCTTAAATAAATGGGAACAAAACAAAGAAGAAAAATTCAAGAATGAGAGGAGGAGGAAGAAGCAATGTCCGTAATGAAGGTGGGATGCGAAAGCGCTTAGGAAGCTAGTTGCTATTATTGGTTAATCAAGTATTTACTAGTTCCTTAGTTTACATTAGCAAACCCATTAAGTCCCCACGACCTTACATCACGCATCCTATATTAGTGGAGTAAAACACTAGGGGCAAGCTTATGGTTCACTTACATGATGCATGTGAATTCTTTGGGTGAGCGAGCGTAATCGTATTCATATACCCCTACATGTAGTGCTTTGGAAATCTTATGAGTGCAAACGGGGTAATTATCTTGTGTTGCCCCAGTTTGACGAGAGATAAAATTTTATGGCTCTGGGATGTCTTGATCTGGGCTGATTTTGCACGAGTTTGAAGATCGGTAATCCATTCTTGATGTTAGAGGTCTTAATGTGGAGTACTTCATTTTATTGATGAAACCATGCATGTTTTCGTGATGATTTGCCATCTTAAATAATCCGTATAGCCGTATCTTGAATGGACAAGCCAAATAGCTTATGGGTTTCGATTACATGAGATGTGAGAGTATTGTTCCAGGACGAACATGGTTTTAAGTGTGGGTAAGTGATCTCTGGGGAAGTGCAATTTCATGCCCAAGTGATACCTTTCAAATACTTCATTTCTACTTGTTTATCTATTGTTATGTGTACATTCTCATGTGATTCTTAGGTAAAATGTGCATTTATACCAACCAACATGATTAGTGTTGTTTTGCGAGAAGGAATTTTTGGAAGCTAATCTCTCAAGTTGGTGAAGTGCGGAATGGACTCAAAGAAAGAAGTCGAAGTCGACAAGGGAAGTTGGCAAAATTAGGCCCGCATGGCTCCATGTCATGATAATATCGCGGGAGGCATCACCGGGAGGATAAATTGTGTCACCTGAGGTGCGCATTAAATTGGGTGGGCACAGCCGTTCGCGATGCACTCCGTGTCACGCCGAGGGTGCTTACCCGGAACCTCAAGTTTCAAAGTGAAGGTGCGTGATAAAGACTGGTGTGGCATGTGGAGGCACGTTCGCGATACATGCTCGTGTCACGCCGAGGTGCATGTACTGAGCCGGGTCTCGGTGGAGGTTCGCGATAGCACCATGGCACGGAGGAAGTGCTCCGCGATACACTCCGTGCCACGTTGCTTGTTATTCCTGGAAAAATTCCACTAGTATAAATACCACACTTAGGCTTTATTTAAATGATTCGACATTTTGAGCAAAGAACGTGCTTAGCGTGCGCTTGAGAGGATGAAATTACTAGGGTTAATTCTCTTCCTTCTTTTCTCTTAATTTCAATTGCTTGTATGTATTCTACTTGTTTGAAGATGTTTAATCCACAAATGAAGTACACCTCTTGCCGAGGTTAAGGATAACTGTAGAGGCATGTAATTATTAATCATTTCGCCTTCATCTTTCTATAATGGTTGTTCTAATTCTTGCTTTACTACATTAATGTTTGGCCAATGTTAATATATATCTTAGAAATCCAATTTTGATTCTAAAAAGGAAAGTAATCGGGACGATGTGAATGTAGGATATGATCTTTTCTTAGTTGAGAAAATTGAGAAAGATTTATGTCTGTAATGAAATATATCTCGAAAGTCACATTAGTGTTTTATGGAATTTGTTATGTATGCATAGAGCATGGGGTTCTTATATCACGTAAATGTGTAGAATAAAGGTCTCATGATTCTCACTTGATAGGGAGTCGGAAGATCCAATCCATAGGCGACACCCCCGATCAGTTAACCGAAGAGAAGATTGGATGATTTAATTAAGAAATTATACCGCATGTCAGCTTTCTTAACCTCAAATTTTTGTTCATTGCCATTGCTCGTACTTTAAATTACACCTTACGTAGGTTCTTATTAACTATTAATATCGACTCATAAAACATTATTTGTTTGGTTGTCTACATTCATAGAGATATCATTCACTAATACTTAGGTTAATTACTACTGACTCCGTCCCTCAGGATTGATACTATTTGAAATAAAGCCACTTACTACTTGTACGACCACGTGCAATTTGCTTGGTCTCGAACACATACCGATTAAAGCTAACCCTACACTTCCTGATTGCGTAAGAGGAATTTGAGAATAATTGGAAGGGCTTAAGCTTGATCTCCTCTCTAACTTCCGAACTTGCATGCATGGGTTTAGAGAGCTAGAATGTCTTATCCACGTTAATACACTCTCGAAAATGGCTTAAACGACATAGTATAGGACCTTAGAGAAGAGGAATGATAAGAATAGCCCTTAATAACTTCGCGCACAATCGCCGTCGCCTCACAAGGGACCTAACGAGTCATTTCCACCATCCACGAGACGTTACACGGGCTGCTAGGTACACTGTCAAAGCCCTACATATATAACTCGTAACAAGCCATCATACGAATATGCACACGGTGACCACGACTCGTGGTCACCACTCTTATCTCCACTACCTCAACCTCGCATCATTTATTACCGGTTGATCACGATTACTCTGGGAACGACTGTGGTGTCTCACCACGATTTCGTGGTTCTATCTGCCGTGCACTACCACTCACCTTCCCCTTTAATTTCGTCACGATCGAATTGACGAGTCATGGAGCCCGACCCACCCACTAGTGGTCATGCCCGTGATGATCCTCAATTCTTTTAATTCAAGCCCGCATCACCACGAAAGTGACCTCACAACTCATGGTCCTCCCCATGGTAACAAAATGACTCGTTTCGTGACATGGTGCCGCATTTCTAGTTTTCCATTTCAACTCGTGGTCTCGATTTTAGGGTTTGCATGCGCGTAAAAGTGAGAGATGACCTAGTCGAGGCAAAAAGAAAAGTTAGATGGTGAGTGGAAAAGAAAGAAAGAAAAAATTTATGAACTTTGGTGTAGTATGGAGTTAGTGAATTAAATGTAATTATTGAGATTGGATGATGATGGGGGAAGTCTGAGTACCATTTGAGAAATTCTCACAACCACGCCTAGCAAATTATGCGTGGGGTGGATTTTTGCACCTTCAATATTTAATTAGTTAGTCATGTTGTTGATAAGCTAATTTTGTGAAGTTCTTGATTTTTGCTTGTTAGGTACCATGGCATCAAAATGAAAGGAGGTGGTTGTTGTGGATCCTAGTGTCAAGAGGGCTAGGAAAGACAAAACGGGGGCTAGTCTACCACGCCCCACCCTGGGAGGCATAACTAGCACCTAATGCCACACTAGTCACTCAAATTTACCTAGTCAGGACATATACCCTTGGTGCACACCGTATACATAATCAAGAAAATAAGTATATTCGCTTGAAGCGCTTCATTTTACAAGGCCGGTAATATAAATACCGCACGTATATTCAAACTAACCCAACACCATAATAATAATATCCTATTCGGCCGAATAGGCCACCATATTGTCTAAATCAAATAAACCAAAATGCAGACATATAGAGGCGTATTATTAAGGCCGCTAAACTGCCGGGTCAAAGGAAAGGTCATAGATGCCGGGCCAGAGTTTGGGTGTGTATGATGAGAGCTTTTGAGTACGACGATGTGGAAAAGGCCAAGGGCTTTAGTATACGAGAACGTATAGCGGAAGTAGAAGGAGGCAGGACCGAGGCCCGGGCGAACTGCACCGCACCGCGCTGTGCATCCTAGCGCTACGGCCGCCGCTGGGCGCGACTTTGTCTTAGAGCCATGATGCTATGCCGGGCCCAGGCGTTCGCCGCCCCCTAACACCGCCTTAAGTTTTATGTATACTCCTTACTTCATTTTAATTCATTTGAAATAAGAACCTCGCCGTAACCTTCAAGGATGTAATTTTTCATACAAATTTCTCTCGATTACTGCTAAACGCCATTCAAACGTGAATTAACTTCTGTTATAGAGTTCTAAGCTGCAGCGAGCATTCCTACGAATTTAGTTTCTCAAAAATACACCCAAAGCAACCCAACTTCGCCAAGTAAAAGTTATCGAATTTCTCCAAACACCTCTATAAGCACTTTCTTCCGAACTCTTGGGAAATAACAGATTTTCAAACAAAGTTATTCAAGTCGATTATAATTAATTCTATTTTCAAAGTTATGGATATTTGCCGAGTTTAGTATTGAAATTATCCCTTTTCTCTCAACAAAAAGGTTAGAAATGCCGACTGCAAGTTAAACCTCGCCAAGCAAAATCTAATCAACATTCGAGGTATGTAAGGCTTATTAACCTCGATAAGTTATTCTCATCGTATAGTGATACAACTTACGTTCTTGAATGGAAATAATCTCATTCCATATGTTACAAATAGTTTCTTATAGTATATTGTGATTAGATATGTTGTGGTTAGCTTCTAGAAATCGTATACAGATTGCAACTTCACGTTATCCTTTGTCGAAAGAACATGTTAAGTGTGATACACGTAAGGGCCATAGAAATTCTCTCGTTCTCCAATTCATTGTGTTACTAGAATTGGATGTCTTGTTGTCGACCTAGACCTTAGAAGCCCATGGATAGTTATTAGGCCTAATTTAGTAAGTTGAATAACAAAGGCGCAACCGTGAAGCATACCCGCCTGGGCTTTTCCGTATTGTCAATGAAGCATGCCAAGAGGCCTTTGGAGCACCCTTACACCCTGAGTGGCCAAAAATTTAGATAGGATGTCCATACTTTAGAGTCAGCGGCACTAGGTTGTCTAGTGAACCGAGATAGCCCGCCATCTAGCGCCTCCTACCAAAGGACTATCAGCTCCAATTGACTTAGTATTCATCATACAGGTCGCCCGTAGCTACCCGCCGTTCGTGTCAAATAGACCCATGGGTAACCCAAGGAAGGGGACCTTATTAGCAGCTAGGAGGCGTGGGTCAATTCTGCACTGCTCCTATAAGATACTCAGGTACGATTGTCGGAAAGTGGCTAAGTCCATATAAACTCATCTATAAGGTTAGAAATCACCCTAAAATATCATATAAGATTCGGTATAGAACAAGTTAATATCTAAAGGACTAGAACCATGTTAGAAAAGTAATACCTTCAGCAATAAATGCCGCAAGTTGCCTTCGCTGGAGGAGTAGGGATCGACCGCTCAAAAGCATGTCCTGTGGTCAAGAGTGCTCTGGCCAGCTATTCTAGGTGAGGAACCGAGTAATTGATCGTTTGTGATCCTGGGCCGCTTGCTTATGAGTTATAGTTGTCCGAAAGGTGGCATTTAGAGTATTGTTAGCCACCAAACCTTGCCCTATCTCGATCTAGACCATTAGAGATTATGATCACTATCGTGGATCCTATAATCTCGATACAACATACACGAGGTGTGCCCGTTAGCAGCCTATACGCAGTATTCTAGGGAGAGCAAAGAATCACATTCTCACCTAGCACATAGGGTGGGATTGTCCTCACCTAGTGCCTTCCTGGTGACGACCCTGTGGGTTACTAGCCGTGTCGCCACCCCGCTGCAGGCTATAAGACGTTGCTCCATGGATATATACCGTCCCAAGGGGACGCATATATAGGCCCAAGGGCCATATTATGTCCATTCCATGGATGGACTATTATCTTTATGTCTATCGGCATCGACCCTCATCGAGCTCCTCGGTGCCTAGGGTGCAGCTTATCCAAAGTCCACCTGACTGCACGCATCTGGCGCTTATGAGCAAGGAAGGTTCAATTAATTGGGATACGTAGGGTTAAGGCAAAGTACCCGCAGAGTCATAGAAACCCTGGATAGGGGTATATAGATGGAAGTGGCGCTTGTCGGGCTTATGGGGCCCCGGTAGAGTTATTGATCTTAGCAAAATAAAGCTGCCCGAGTGATGTTTGATACCTTAATTTTAGTCTTATTTATCTAATTAATTATATACATTTTCATGTGATTTTATATAAATGTGAAGATATGTACTAACCAACATGATTAGTCCTTGTTTTGTAGGTTTCAATGATTTTGAGGAATTAATTTATAAGTTGGTGAAGTAGAGGAATGGAGTCGAGCAAATTAAGTGCAGTCGGTAAGAAGCATGCCTTGGCAGCTGGGGCCGCGCTGTGCACAGCCACGCCCATGCCGCATTTACACGAGAAAGCAGCATGCAGTGTGCCCAAGCGGCTGGGCGCTGCCACGCCAGCTACCAAGGTGGCTCGCAGCATGCCGATGCGCGCATGAGCAAAGATGTCACGCCGGCTAGCGGTGACCCCTCGACACTTTCTGCATCCCCGAGGCAATTCTTGCAGAGTCTGCTACCTCCGTGTCGGAGGCAATGCTCCGTGACACGGAGCCATTCCGTCAAGAATACACTCCGTGACACCTGAGCCACCCGCGACAGTAAATTTTTGCACGATTCTCATTTACTATAAATAGGTCCCTTTAGCTCCAAAAGTCATTTTGTCACGCATTATTTGGAAAACCACTTAGAGTGAAGTGGAGAAGGGGAGAACCATTCAGGGTTTTCACCCCTTCTCTTCACCATTTCTTGTAAGTATGTTAATTTAGTTATAGTTTCTTGTAGTTTCATTTAACATGAATGGCAAGAACCCCTCTCTAGGGTTGAAGCCATGAATTATGATTGTGTTTTTAGGAACTTGTGTTGGAATTAAGTTTGGATTGTTGTTTTGTCTTGCAATTCTGGATTATTGGTTGTTCTTATGATTGATCACCATGAAAACATACACATTAACTTGGGCATATGCTTGAGAAAGCATTTACCTAGGCCGAACATGAGAATTGAAGGAGCATGATTGTATCTCAATGTATAATTTGTGTTAGGATAGAAACATACCTAATGCCTTGTTTGGGTTGATAAAACAGATCGATTTAGAGACCGACTTAGAATTATCGATCACCACTCGAAGAAGTAGTTGTGAGGCTGTTGAGTTGAATGATTAGGTATACCGAGAGTCCCTAATCATGTCCACAAAACCACATCCACGTAATAATTGCCCACGAATCTGTAATTAGTATCCTCGTCTCAACAAAGTAGTGAGGCTAGTTTGTCGTGTTTGGAGGCTCGAAAGGCCATGCACAACAATTCTAATATGTGAGACGACAATTGATAGTTTCACACTTAAACTGCAATTAGTAATAGCACATGATTATCTAGTTTTAACTCTCATGTTGCTCCTGTGAGTGAATTAAGAATATTTCGTTGACCAAAATTAGACTTAATTAAACCTTCTCGAAAACTTCTATAATCAACATTTTTTGTATTTAATATCACACTCACCCCGGAGGTTATAATGGGTCTGGCCCGCCTCGAGGGTTCACATTCCGGTTCTTAAAAAGATCCACTATATTACTTTCACCCAATTCCGTACACTCGCGGAATAGTCACGGGTTATTTCTATATTTCTTGTACCTTCTAGGCTTATGGGGGCCTGTTGGGTTCTTGTTTGTGTTCTTGCTTGCTAGTTATAGCTTTGAGAAGATTGGACTCATACGTAGCTCATATACGTGTAGTGTTTTACTAGATGCAGTATATGAATAAGTAGACTTCGTGTTAATCTTTTGCCCCTTCTTTCTACTTACTTTCAATCTTAACAACTTATTTACCGCTCTTAGATATTCGGGTACATATTGTACCGATGCCCATCCCCTCGGCACCGCATTACTTTCCCCGCAGTGTTTAGATGGATACAGTCAGATCGCGTTAGCAAATGGCCGTAGTCAACAATTTGGCCACTCCTTTCTTATCTGGGTTGCTGTAGTTGTAGAGATTTGTAACACCCTGATAATTTGAGCGATAAAATCGTGCTTTTGAGGTAGGACTAATAGTACCTAATAGGATAATAAGGAATTTTTATGAGTTATTTGAGTCACTCTATGGTCTCATTTAAGTTTGGACATCGATCAAGTTTTATAACAAAATTTGAAAAAGCTATTGCAAATTTCCTCTTGAGATTCTTTGAAATTTAGGTCAAATGTCTCGAAGATTTTATCCAAATATATAAGGAGTTAGGGGGTGTTCTACCTATCAAATTAAATATCGATGAGTCTAGTTTCCAAAGGCATCAAACCGTTTGTTAATCTGACTTCTGAGTAGAGAGATATTCGCATTTCATAGACCGCGCTAGCAGGCACCTCACAAGGTCTTATAAATGAGGACACCAATCCCCTTTAGTCAGAAGGTACTCAAAAATTTATTTTCCAGCATATACTTCGTATGAAACCTCTCAAGTTCTCTCCATGTTTCAAGCTGGGTTTTGGGGCTAGAAGCCACGGTTCAATGTGATTTTTGTGTCGGGAAGTCGGGAATCGCGTGTAGTCCGTGGTTTGGTGTCTTTTTACGGGCTGTTGCGGCTGTTTCTGTGGTGCTGTTGGTAATCCTTCTTCTCTTTGTTCTCCTTAGTTTTTAATGTTTTTTATAGGTGTTTTTTAACTCCAATAGGTGTTGCCTCGCAGTTTCTACCATCGACTCGTATTGGGTGTTTCCGCTTGTCTTGTTTTGTTGTTGAGTTTTGTTGGCTGCATTTGGCAGACTTTGGACTGCCTTTGTGTTGAGGTTCATTTTTTTGAAGGCTAGCTCAAGTTTTGATAGGTTTGAAGCTAAGGTATGTTAGACTCGCCCTTCCCTTTGTCGGCATGAATTGCATAGTCGTTGTCGTCCGTGTGCTGATGTGTGTGTTGGCTGTTTTGTGATGGCTTGTGTTTTTCTATTGAAATCTGCTTGCTTATATGGTAATAATGGTGTGTATAAGGTGCCGATTTGGTTGGTGGCCTCTAGCTTGAGTGCGGAAAATCATAGTCATGGAAAATTGCGGCTCAAGCAGAGGTCGTGTGTGAGGCGTGTGGCTCTTGTAGAAAGTTGTGGGATGTTTGAGGAATAAGATTCGGTGATTATATTTTCAAGTGAATGATGGATTAGAGTGGTTAAGGTCAATGACTGCGACAATACTTTTTTATATTTGAATCGGCGCATCGTGTCGATTCATGTCGAGGGCACATGACGACCGTGGTGATAGTTGGGCTGATTTGGCCGTGTCCCTTGATGTTAGTGGTGTTTGTCACAACCTCCAAACTCCGGGAGGCGTGGACTGCATCCTATGTCACTCCCCGATAGCGAGCATGGGCTCCGACGCTTCAAAAATATAAAAAAAAGGATAGAACCGATGGGGATGTTCAACACACAACTATAAAATCAGAATAAGACGCATAGATTATAGCGGAAGTTGGCTCACCGACCAAACAAAAAAAGAAAATACCATTGCCGCCAAGGCAATGGAAAGGAAAACAACTATACAACATGGCCCACCTGGCCTATAACAACATACTAAAACCATAGTAATGTCTATGAGCCTCTATGAATACATTAGTAATCAAATGATCGAGACAGGGCTCCGAACTACCCTTAACTCAAATATTTGGCGACTCCGAAAGGCCTGAAGTGCACCAACTCAGCTGGAACTCCACTCAGCACCCATGAACTCGATCTAACAGCCCACCATCACCTGCAAGCATGAATGCAGCGCCCCTACTAGGGCATCAGTACAATAATGTACCGAGCATGAAACGCAGAAACAACTGGAAGACATAGATTAGAGATCAACAGATATACCAGATATCACAGAAGGAGACTTAACATAAGTAAACACATAAAATCTACTTGGCCCCTATAAGCCTGGAAAGTATAAATAAACATACAAACAAAACCACCTGGCCCCCATAAGCCCGGCATGTCTAGAAGAAAACAACAACACAGTGGCACCTAGCTAACATAGCTCACCTGTCATCGCCTATAGACCTCTATATGGCCTCCAGCTAACACCAGCCAACATCTAGCATCCACTGCTATCAGATAACATATAACACGAGCAACAATTACAATATAATGCCAAGCATATCAAAATTAAACACCAGTCACTGAACATCATCAATCAAGCACTGTCGAACTCTCTCTCCGCTGTGCACAGATAGTGGAACTCAATCCATTTGGGAGAACCAAATCGCGACCCCAGGAAGGTTCAAACATGTCAGACTACTCTCGAATCATGTCTCAACTCGACACTACGGATGACATCATTCTCAACCTCGTAGGTCATTTCACTCCTTGGGCTCAACCCTTCAGCCGGAAATATTCTCGTGCATCGGGTATCCACAAGCCAGAAGGTACCTCAGGCTCGACCCCTAGCCAGAACAACTCTCGTGCATCGGGTATCCACAAGCCACAAGGCCTCAAACACAGCACACACATAATCAACAATAATAATAATACATGATCAAACAGCCCACAATCCACTCTATTCACCACTAACATCAAGGGATAAGTCCAAACCAACCCAAGTGTCACCACGATCGTCACGTTCCATCGACACAGCCGACACGACCACCGAATCAAATATAACAACAGATCGTCTCAACCATCAACCTTAACCACTCTAAACCCTCATTCAATTGTCAAACTAATCACCTAATCTTATTCACTCAAACAACCCAAAACTTGCTACAAGAACCACACGCCTCACATACGGCCTCTCGACACGAGCCTAATAATTTTCCATGTTTACTATTCTCCGCACTCAAGCCCGAGCCACCAACCAAACCAAAACCTTAAACACACCATTATCACCATATAAACAGTAGAACAAGAGTTCAATAATAGCAAATCACAAGCCATCACAAACAGCCAACACAAACGTCAACACGGACAATAACGGCTATGGAATTCATGCCGACAAAGGGAGGGACAATCCTAACATACCTTAGCTTCAAGCCTAGAAAAACTTGATCCTTGAACACCATGAACATACTGCCTAAATTCAGTCCAAAATTTCTTCCAAAACGCAGCCAACACAACTCAACAACAAAACAAGACAAACAAAGCTTACCTGATAAGATTCATAGGAATTCGACGGTAGAAACTCCAAGACAATAAACTACCGGCAATAACACACCTATAAACAACCTTAAAAACTAAGGAGAAAAAAATAAAGAAGGCTTACCAACAGCTTCACCACGAAAAATCCACCAACATCCTAGAAAAAACACCAAACCATGGACTACACGCGATTCCCGACTTTCCGACACCAAAATCATGTTGAGCCATGGCTTCTAGCCTCAAAACCCAAAAAAATCCATGGAGAGAAGTTGAGCGAGGTTTATTACAAAGTAGGTTTATGGAAAATGAATTTTGATGTCCAAAAACCAACCAAAGGGGCTTAAATAGCCTTCCACCGCCTTAGACCCTTGTGACGTGCCTACTTGCGCGGTCTCGTGAAAACGTGAATATCTCTCTACTCCGAAGTTGGATTGATGAATGTTTTGATGAGTTGGAAACTAGACTCGTAGATCTTTAATTTTGATAAGTCGAAAACCCCATAACTATTTATATATTTGGAGAAAAGCTTCAAGACATTTGACCTAAATTTCAAAGAATCTCAAGAAGGAAATTTTGCGATAACTTTTTCCGAACTTTGCTCTACAACTTGATCGACGTCCAATCTTAAATATGACCATATAGTAATTCAAATAACTTGTAATAATTCCTTATTATCCTATTTAGTACTCTTAATCCTACCTCAAAAGAATGATTTTATCGACTCAAATTATTCGTGGTATTACATAAGTATAGTGGCATGTGGGCTGTTTGTAAAGCTTGAGGATAGACTGGTTAGGATGGTAGTCCTTAGCTTGGTTAGTGGCTCGTCGGTGGACGACTATACATGAAAGAATAGTATTGTGTTGTAATAGTTGGGTTGTGGGGTTTGAGAGCCGATTGTGGGCTATTTGAGCACGTATTATTATTGTTTTTAATTGTGTGTGTGTTATGTTTGAGGCCTTGTGGCTTGTGGATACCTGATGCATGAGAGTTGTTCCGGATAAGGGTCAAGCCTGATGTTTCTTGTGGCCTGTGGAAACCCGACGCACGAGAGTGTTTTCGGCTGAGGGGTTGAGCCTAAGGAGTGAAATGACCTACGAGTTGAGAATAATATCCTCCGTAGTGTCGAGTTGAGACATGATTTGAGAGTGGTACGACATGTCTGAGCCTTCCTAGGGTCGTGATTGATTATCCTAGATGGATTGAGCTCTACTAACTGTGAGCAGCCGAGAGAGTGTCCGAGAGTGCCTGATTGATGATGTTGACTAACTGGTGTTTACTTATGATTTGTTTGGCATTATATTGTGGTTGTTGCTTGTGTTATTTTTTATCTGATAGAAGTGGATGCTAGATGTTGGCTAGTGTTAGCTGAGGCTATTGAGAGGTCTAGAGGTGATGACAGGTGAGTTGGGTCAGCTAGGTGTCATTGTATTGTTATTTAGTTTTTTTACTTGTCAGGCTTATGGGGGCTAAGTAGGTTATGTTTGTATGTTTTCTTGTACTTGCCATGCTTATGGGGGCCAGGTAGGTTTTATGTGTTTACTTAAGTTCAGTTCTCCTTCTTTGATATTTGGTATATCTGTTGATCTCTAATCTTAGTCTTCCAGTTGTTTCTGTCTTTAATGCTTGGTACATTATTGTACTGACGCCATAGTCGGGGCGCTGCATTCATGCCTGCAGGTGATGGTGGGCTGTTGGATCAGGTTCTTGGTTGCTGAGTGGAGTTCCAGCTGAGTCGGTGTGCTCCAATTCTTTCGAAGTTGCCAGAGGTTGAGTTATGGGTAGTTCGGGGCCCTATCCCGAGCAGTTCATTTCTATTATATTTTTAGAGGCTCGTAGACATTAGTTGTGGGTGGTGTAGTGTCATTTTTATAGGCTAGGTGGGCCATGTTGTAGAGTTGTTCTTCCATTCTATGGCCTCGACGACATATTTTATTTATTATTGTTGGTTGGTTAGGTGAGCCAGCTTCCGCTATAGTCTATCATCTCATTTTGATTGTATAGTTGTTGAGTTTTTGAACCTCATCAGGGCTATTGAGGTGTACTTGCCAGGGCTTATGGGGGCCCCGGTAGGTTATTTTTGTGTTACTTATACCTTCTTGGCTTATGGGGCCAGATTACATTCTTGTTTGTATTCTTGTTTGCTAGCTATAGCTTATGAATATATGATTGTACAGTCGTAGCTCATATACATGTAGTGTTTTACTAGATGCAGGTATGAATAAGCAGACTTCCAGGTTAATCTTTCTTCCCCTTCTTTCTAGTTACTTTCAATCTTAACAGCTTATTTACTGCCTTACATATTCGGTATATATTATACTGATTCCCATCCCTGGGTACTGCATTACTTTCCTGCAGGTTTAGATAGATAGAGTTCAGGATCGTCAGTAGCAGCTGCGCAGAGTCAACAGTTTGGCCAGCTCCTTTCATTTGGGGTTGTCAGGTTGTAGAGATTACAGTCTTTTATCTTTATAGCATTTGTATTTTTAGAGGCTTGCAGACTTCAGTCGTCAGTTAGTTGGTTGTTGTTGGCCATGTGGGGCCTAGTATAGTAGCTTTTTCTCATTTCTATTATAACAGACAAGATGATTGTCTTGTCGACCCGCATAGGACCCTTTTATTGCTTGTTGTTGGTTAGATATTTTCATTTACAGGTGGCTATATGGTCCTGTCAGCTGGAGGCTATGTTTACAACTGAGGTATAGCCCGTTGTTTTCTTGAACTAAGTTGCAGGCATGCACCAGACATGCAGAAGCCCAGCCGGGTCAGTCAGATCCCTATGTGGCACTAGGTGCCAGTCATGCCTCTCAAGGTGGAGCGTGATACAAAAGCACCAAGCAGTGTTGAAAATGTGGAAGAAGAAGGTGAGAGAGAGGCTGATGAAGTTCCCTCAAATGCCGATGAAGAAGAAGCAGGCATGAAGGCCTTAAATGATAAGGAGCAAGAACCAAGAGTTCCACCCCCTTATCCAAAATTGTTAGCCAAGAAAAAGAAGGATGATCAGTTCAGTAAATTTATTAACATATTCAGTAAATTGTCCATTAATATTCCATTAGTGGATGCTCTACTTCAAATGCCAAGATATGCCAAGTTCATGATGGAGCTATTGAAAAATAAGAAGGTGGTAGACATGGGCACCGGGGACACAACGCATCATTGTAGTGTGATGATGATGATCAATCTTGTCCCAAAGCGAGAATATCCACGAGCCTTTCGGATTCCCTACACTATCAAGTTATATGTGTTTAAGAAAGCCCTTTGTGATCTTGGCGCAAGTATAAATCTAATGCCCCTTATCATTTTCAAGAAATTGGGGCTCGGGAACACCAAACCCACATCAGTGAGGTTGTTAATAGTTGACCGCTCCATAAAGATACCCGTGGGTATGTTAGAGGATGTATTGGTGAGGGTGCATAAATTTATTCTACCAGCTGATTTCGTGGTTCTTGATTGTGAAATGGATTTAGAAGTGACAATCATTCTGGGGAGACCATTGCTCGCCATAAGTCGAGCTTTGGTATATGTGGAACTAGGTGACCTCAAGTTTCGAGTTGGAATTAAAGAGGTCAACTTTAAGGTGTGTCAATCACTGAGCCTCCAGATGAATGCAAAGTGATCAGAGTATTGCATGAAAAGAGTGAGTATAGTAGAGTGGAGATGAAGGAGGATGAGTTGGAGGATGAGCCTCTGAAGAATGAATGCTAAATGAGTAATACGTCGTGCCACAACGTTAACTAAGGCGCTTCTTGGGAGGCAACCCAAGTGTCTATTTTTAATATTTTCATGTCATTGTTGTTTTTGATTTTGTAGGGCTAGTGAGGTGAGAAGCAATGAGAGGAAGCACAAAGACAAGAAAGGCAACGTACTGGACTGATGAATCATTGATCCAGATGCGCGAATCGCCGCGCCCTTAAGCATGCAAGAAAAAACTTGGGAACACGACTTTTAGACCGGCGGACTGCCGATTCAAAAGTGCATACCACCGTGTAATTACTGGTGCAGCCCAGAATAATTGAGCAATGGGTGCCCAAGTAGCAATCCACCGACGGAACGTCGAACCTAGTTCGTGAACTGCCGGTCAATCATCAATTGCAAGATAGTGAACTAGGCATGAATTCGAGCACGAAATGGTAAGGCGGCGAATCGCCGGATCAAAATGGCGATCGCCGGTGTAGCACTAGTAATGGTACGGGTTATATTTTAAAAATCTGAACCATGTGGACCCACCTGACACAAAATCTGCCGAGCCGCCCTAATATGAAAATACTACCCCTTAGACTTCCCTTTTTCTTTTTTACCACTTTCCCACATACCTTTTTATTCTCCTAACACCCCACCTTTCCATATTCCGACAACTCCCTCTCTTCCACTTGCCATAAAATTAACTCACCATTAACAGTCCACCTTCTCCTCAACTAACCACACTCTCACCTGCTCACCTATAAAATCCCTCACCCTTCCCACAAAATTTCCACTATACTTCCAATCTTCTTCTCTACTAAAAAATTCTCAAAAGTTTTCCATTGTTGAGCATCACCAAGCTCTCACAACTCCAGCTCATCTTTGTTAAATACTCTCCCAAAGAGCGGTAATGTACCTCTAACTTTATGATTTTTCATCTTCAATGGCACTTTAGTTGCATATGCATTTGGTTATGACATACATTCCCCTCCTTTTCACTACCATTCCCCCTAATATTTTCATGATTGATTCTCTATTTGTGGTTATATGAATTTGGGGGATGATAGAAGCTTGTTGCTGAAATCGGTGTGGGGTAAGTTGCTAATTTTGTATAGAGTTCAATGGGGTGAAGTCTGAGTAACCCCAAAGGGATTAAAAAGACACGCTTTTCCCTATGATAGATTGGGTTACTCTATTCTTAAGGGTAAATCATCATTTTGGTCCTTTTTATGGGTAAAGGTAGTGCTTTGATGTGATGAGAGAGCATGTATGTGAAATGGTGGTATTGAAATTCATGAGAATGCATTGGGGATGATGACTATTGGCTATTCGCTGATCGGGTCTGGTGAAATGGTGATAGAGCGCCGATTCGAGCTAAAGTTGTCCTTTGGCCACTTTTATGATCCCACGTTACATCGGCGGTTCACGGATCGGGACCGGCGACGCGCTACTCTGTCGCCAATGGAATATTTACTGACCTAGTTTACTATTTCTCACCGGCAGTTCGTGGATACAATCTTGAGGCTCACCGGTTCTGCCAGTTCTTGAAATGATAATTTTTCATGTTTCCTTCTCATTTCAATTTTAGAGTAGTGTTAGTTATTTCACTTCAATATATTGCGGCTGCTGCCAACGTCATGTTTGCAGATAATGTCTTCATCCAGGAACACTGGTAAGGGAAAGGTCCCAGCCTCATCAACCACTAAAGGCAAGGGTAAAGCCAGGCCTCCGCACCACCCACAAATTCTAGGGAGGGCATTATGTTTTGTGTACCCGATATGAAGGGGCACTACACCATATGTAAGGGCTGATCAATCACGGTCGAAAAGATGTTTGACTTGGTGGGATTGCGCGATGACCATCCCAATATCACCCCCATAATTCACGGATAGTCAATTGTACACTTCTGTTAACCCTCTCCCATACTAATATCCTGGCTTAGTTCCGGAGTCCTACACTTCCTACCAGGCAAGGCAGGATAGCATGAACCACAAAGGCAAAGTCGATGATTTCCCCTTCCTACCGTCAGTCATGGTAGGAGAGGTAGAGATGGATATAACTCCAGCAGCTATCAACTATCTATTTTGGAAAGATGAAATTGTCACTAGCTCAAAGTACATGTCCATGATTGCTGACATGAAGAGCTAATTCACTTGGATTCCATGGGTGGCAAAATTTCTCGCCGTGATCTGAAGTTTGAGACCAAATTATGGCTAGATTTCATCTGTGGCCGCATCATCTCCTCTAAAAATGAACAGCGAGTCAGCTTAGAAATGGCTATTCTCATATCCTACATCATGTATGGAGTCCTCATTAACTTTGGGGAGATTTTGGCTCAGCAAATGAAGTGAAAGGCAAGACACACCAGCACCTCCATGCCATATGTTGTCCTCATTTCTATGTTGTGTTTCCAAGCGGGAGTGCCATTATTCCCTAATGAGACCCCTGTCCCTGCCTCAGGAGTGATCACCTTAGACAAGAAAAGAGATGCCGAGGCACCCACAGTTAAGAGGAAGCGGATGAAAGCTTTTGGCTAGGCAGAGGGTTCACTATCCCATGGGTCGGAGCAATCGCCACAAGCCCCAGATTTGAGCATGTCTCACCAAGAGGCTTCGAGCCAAACCTCCGGAGACATACCTCTTCAGGGAACATCACCCCCTCCAACATCCTCCCCACCGAGTGGTCTCCACAAACTCATATAAATGAACAACTCTTATGAGAGCCAACTCCAAAAGTTGGCTAGGAGCCTTCCTACACTAATCGCTCAAATAGTAAAAAGGGAGCTGAAATTTATGTATGAGAGCCTTACAACTTTTTACAAACAGGTGGATGCAGTGGAGGGGGTTGTCACCTCTTTACAGACTGAGGTGAGGAAGTGGAAAAGTCAGATATCTATGGAGGTGCCTAACATGAGTGCTCTTGATGCAGTAATGGTTTCCCCTTCCATAATTTTAGGCCCTATTGATGATTTGTTTGAGGGCTTTGGGTATGACACCGAAGATCTGGGAGAGACAGGCTTTGATGGCACAACATGAGCAGGTGAATCTGTTGATGATAATGATGAGGAGTGACCCACTCAAGGAGACCCACTCAAGGAGTCTCTAGCCTCTTTATTTTTGCATTCATACATTGGGGGCAATGTACCTTTATGTTTGGGGGTGGGATGAGCTTTTCCGGGGTAATTTGTGGTGTTTCTTTTTGTGATGGTGTGGTGTAGCCCTTGTCAGGCTTCTATTTTTAGTTTTGATGAAGAATTTTGAGCCTTTGTCGGGCATTTTTCGTATTGCTGATGATTGCCCTTGCCAGACTAGTTGTGTGGATAGAATTTGAATGAATGAAATGGATGAGTTTTTAGATGTTAGTGTTCTAGTGATGAAAATTGAGTCCTTATTTTGAATTGTTAAGTACTTCTTTATGAACCAAGTCTTTTGTTCTCCTGTGTAAATAGTAGAATAGTAATCAAACTCCAAGGGTTTTCTCATACTATGGTTCTTTCCCAAGGAGCATTTATCTTTTTCTTTTCTCTTTGTTGTCGAACTGCATTGGAACTTTCCAATGATAGATTATGAGGCGATTCTCTTAAGGAAAATGCCATGTCATTTTTAATTCTTGCATGGAGCTTTTTTGAGAGGTACCACCAGAATTATTTTTGAAATGAAATTTTAAAATGTAGCATGAAAATGAGAAAGGGTGAATGAGAGTTAGAAATGAGAATGTATCACTTTTTGTCATACCTTGTAGATTCCTCATTTGACTTATGAATTTGCATGTTTTAATGTCTTAAATCAAAATCTTGTGTGGATAATGACTTTGGTGGACTCTTGAGGTGTGATGCCTTGTGTGGTAAGAATTTTTGTGAATCTCATGCATAGCTTCTTGTCTAGAACTTTCCCTAAGTGTGACTGAAGGCGAAATCATAGATGTAGCAGAACATAAAACATGATCTTAGGCTCTCTTTTGTTAAGTCACTTCACCCAAAATGACCACCGTGAACATTAATCATTGATAGACAACGTTTGAGCCTTGGACCCTTTCTTTGAAAACACGTTACAAGCCTAAAGACCATTTTGAATCCTTCTCTTTGTCACTCATCCTCCCTAATTGCTAGTGATAAAATAATGAAACAAACAGGGCTTGAAGCTCAAGAAATAAGGAGCAAGAAGGGAATGAATGTGAAATGAGGTAAAATCCTAAGTTTGGGGGTTTGCAAGAGTAGGGGAAAAATGAGAAGCATGCAATTGAAGTAGCACCAAAATTGTGATGAGATGAGTGGCTCAATGGGGCTAAAAAAATCTCGAATCATCAAAATAGGAAGAATAGTTAATAGGTGCTATCTCTTACATAGTAAGGCTAAATGTGAAAGTCA
>JACEIK010009124.1:5125-55042 GCA_018107945.1 Datura stramonium
CTAGAGCTGATTTAGCTGGACATATACACCTCTGGTGCATACCAGCAACACATAATTAAGAAAACAATCAAGTATATCTCGGCTTAAAGAAGCCCTTGGCCGACAAGATCGCAATATAAACACCTGAATAGATATTCAACTGACCCAACAGTTCAAAAAAATAATAACATCCTTTGTAGGCTGACAAGATCATCATGTTGTCTAAATCCGATAAAGCGGAAAGTAAACATATATACAAGGGCCATTAAGGCCGCCAAACTGCCCAGACAAAATAAAAAAACCAACATCGCCTACAGCACACTCCTATGTAATTCCATTGTCTGCAAACTTCTAAAGAGTAAATACTTAGCCGGGATAGGGGTCGAACCTACCCAAAAAAACTATACAACAAAATATAGGAAAACCTATAAAGTATGGCAACTCTAGAAGAGAGGAGCTGACCAATATGCTGAGCCTGAAATGCTACTGAGGAGGTCTCTGAACCTATCTGTCAAAACCTGCAGGCAAGAGAGCAGCGCCCCCAGGCTCGAGCATCAGTACAGTAATGTACTGAGTATATAAAGCAATAACAATAAGTTGAAACTGAATGTAAATATCTTTTAAGAATAAGAGAATAACCCAAAAGATCTGATCAAGTTATACAGAAAACAAAACAGGAAACAATCAAACAAGAACCTGACCTAGTCCTCATTAGCCTAGCAGGTATAAAAAACAAACAACAAACAATAACCTAACTGAGCCCGCATAAGCCCCGACAGGTACACCTCAATCTAAATATCTCTATTCATAACACTATAGCCCTATAGGCAAGCTGTAATTGTATCTTGAGCATACTTTGCTCCTATATCTGTGTCTTGAGCCTTCTAGGCTTCTGTAACTGTACCTCGAGTACACAAGGCTCTATTAAGGGTCAGTAATTCCAACATAGGCATAAATGAAGTCCATGAGTAAGTAGACTTCAATGTGGCTCTGCGAACTTCAATATGGTCCTTCTAGACATTTTATAGCTCTTATAAGCAAAGTATATCCCCATAGGCAAGGTACACTTGTCAATAGACCTTCTAGGCAACCCGTTGATATGTATGTGAGTTTACAGAACTTTCGACACTTAAAACTGAGAAAGTAGCATGGAATTAAGTATGTTTATATGGATATGGGGCACTTTTACTTTGATTTCAGGGAAAATAAGTGTTGGAGCAAAGATGCGCAAAAGAAGCCTTAAAATGCAGATAATCAACCAAAGTACAAGTCTCAGTACGAGTCGTACCTTGATTGTACGAGCCGTACTGAGAACCGTGACGAAAGTCAGAACAGTGAGGTGAGAAGAAGGCTCAGTACGAGCCGTACCAAGATGGTACAAGCCATAACTGGAGTCGTGGAATTATCCAGAGGAAATTGCACAAAGGCAGACTCCTGGTACGGATGGACTCACGAATCGTAGCATCAACGTACAAAACATACCAAGAGCCGTGGTGAACTTCAGAAGATTCTTCAATACATGGAAGAACTTCAGACACTACATACAGTACGAGTCGTACCTCAACACTCGTGGAGAATTTCAGAAGATGTCAGAGTTCTCAGGGTCAAACCATAGAAGCATTATCTGACTCGTAGGATGAAGGTACAATTCGTACCATCCTACCAACACTTAGCCAAATCTACAGTAGCCAAGGACTTAAGAGAAGCAGGTACAACCCGTGTAATCCTGCTATGGGTCGTAGGTCCAGTTGTGACACAATCGGCACCAGATATGGAAAATTCCATGTTAGCTTAGGAAAAGATTTCTAATATCTGTATAAATAGCTTTTATGTTTTGTTTTAGTTTGAGAAGGACATAATTGAGTTAGTAGATGTGTGAAGAATAATTTGTTGTGAATTTCTATCAAGTTTTGAGGTATAATTCTTGGGATCAAATTCTTGAATTTCTACATTGTTCTTGAGATTGATCTTTGATATTCAAATATGGTTTTCTTTCAATTGTTGCTGTAAGTATTTAATTATGTGTTTGTCCATAAATGAAAATTATAATCTTATAACCATGAGAGGCTAAAACCTTTAAAACTAGGGATTGTGGAAACCATGATGGATTAATGAATTAGGGTTGCACAAAAGTGATTCAAAATCAATGCTAAATGCTTGTATTGTATTCTCTTCATCTTTAAACATTTATTAATGGTGTAAAACGTTAGGACTTGCCTAAATTTTTACTTGCTTGAACCTAGAGAAGTAGATATTAGGAAAACAGAATTACAACAAAGCCTTGGTCTTTATGATCATTGTATTAACTTGAGCTGTGGTCACAAGATAGTAAAATTTGAAACATATTGATAACGGTTAGTTTGAAATCACTCATGATACTTAACCCGGTGATTGAGTAAAGTAATTCAATAGGGACGAATAAGTCGTTTAGATGAACCCTAGTTATCAATCCTATAATAAGCATTGGGATTGATCACGTGTATATACCCGAAGCAGTTATGAACCCATGGGGAACACTTACGATAGTTTTCAAATCTTGGTTTAAATAACAATTGTAATCTTTGCTTTAACATTGTTTTCTTTGAAATCCCCCAATTTGGAGATAACTCACCAATAAGTTCAACTACTGGAATTAGTCTATATTTTACCCTATTCCCTTTGGGTTCGACCCCAACCTCTTAGTTGGATTCTTTATTGACAACAATCGCTTCATACTTTTTCAGGAAGTGTGACTTTGAGCGTTATCAAAAAGTGGCACCATTGCCAGGGACGAAGCACACTTTTTAAAAAAGGGGAGGGGGTGTACTTGTATTTTTGAATTTTTGATTCGTCCGAGGGTTTTTCTTGTCGTGTTTCTTTTCCCTAGGGAATTCTATCTAACTGACACGTTTAGGATTTTATTTTTTTGATTTTTGTTTAATTAGAAAGTAGCTTAGGAGTATGCAACTAATAAATTGCACTAGTTTTGATATTTTGGAAAATTGACCATATTTTAAAAAAATTAATAATTGCCTGTGTAATTGTGATTGCATGCATGATTTCTGTGGATCTTTTCATTTCATTTAGTATATTAACATGTGTAGTTTTAGTTAAGCAATGGATAAACCGGACAGGTAGAGTGAATGCAAGTCATTTACCATGAGTGAGTGAGATCTAATACTTAGTTCAATACTACGTAGAGGATCTAGAACTTGCCCCATTGGACTTTGCATAGGTTTTAGGATGGTTGGTTAGGAAAGGATCATACGCCGTTCTTGTTTAGCCCATTTTTAGCTTAAATGACCCTACTAAAAATGATATGATTCTCTTGATCCAAATTTTGAGTCTTAAATAGACCACTGTTCTTTGATTAACCAATTAACCGTACCTATTTTTATAATGAACCTGTTTTGGCCCTGGTCCCTCCGTGGACATCGGGAACCTCAACATAGGAAAAATACCTAAGTTGAGGGTAGCTAGAATAGGGGTACATAAATAGTGGGAAGGTGAAAAAGGGAGAGAAAAGAAAAAAAGTAAAAAATGAGGTGTGGTGTGACCAAAGAAAAAGAAAAATTAAAAAAGAAAATTCAAAAAGAGAGTGATGCATAAATAGCTTGAAGAAACACACCACTCATACAAGTGCATAAAAAAGGTGAAAAGGGAGGAAAAAATGAAAGAAGCAAAAAAGGTGAAAAAATGGAGCCACATGTATGTAGTGTCAAGGAAGGGTTTAGTCACTTAAAAAGATCCCATATCTACCATACCCAGCCCGAAAGCCTATATCACAAGCCAAAGAAAGTCCTATAGTGATCTTAACCTGACCATTTGACAAACCGAAATAGAGAAAATAAGGACAAGCCTATGGTATCCGATATGCAGTATTTGGAACTTCTTTGTGAGAGTGAGAGTCTTGCTTGTTCAGTCCCATGTTATATATTTTACTATATCTGTGAGTGGGTAACTTTATTTGCTGTGAGGGTACATGGTTTGTGTTTAACTCTACCAATGGCCTGTGTAAAAAGATTGGTGATGACTTGACTATCTGTTAATAGCTAGATGACATGTCTTGATCCCTACTTATCATGTTTCATGGTTGCTTGTAGTGCATGTGCTGATTTGGTTCATGGGAAAAGAGTCAAAATCTTTTTGAGTTAATAGTGCAAATTTTATTTGATATTGGATGTAGTATCCTGGGTTTATTTTCTAGTTAAGCATCGTGTTTAGTTTTCATTTTCTTTTCCTGAGGACATGCAAAAGTCTCAAGTTGAGAGTGTTGATGTGTTGTGAGTTTACACACTTTCGGCGCTTAAAATTGAGAAAATAGCATGGATTTAGGTATGTTTATATGGATATAAGACACTTTTACTTTGATTTCAGGAAAAATAAGTGTTGGAGCAAAGATGTTCAAAAGAATCCTTAAAATGCAGAAAATTAGCCAAAGTACAAGTCTCAGTACGAGCCGTACCTTGATCGTACGAGTTGTACTGAGAACCGTGATGAAATTCAGAAGGATGAAGTGAGAAAAAGGCAGCATATGACTCTCAATACGAGCAGTAACTGGAGTCATGGGATTATCCAGAGGAAATTGCATAAAGGCAGACTCCTGGTATGGATGGACTCATGAATCGTAGCATAACTTATGAACCATACCAGCAACCGTGGTGAACTTTAGAAGATTCTTCAATACTTGGCAGAACTTCAAACACTACAAACAGTATGAGTCGTAGGAAGAAGGTACGAGTCGTACCTCAACATTCGTAGAGAATTTCAAAAGATGTCAGAGTTCTCAAGACCAAACCACGGAAACATTGTATGACTCGTAGGATGAAGGTACGAGTCATACCATCCTGCCAACATTAAGCCAAATTTTTTGGTAGCCAAAGACTTACGAGAAGCAGGTATGACACGTACAATCTTGCTACGAGTCATAGGTCCAGTCGTGACACAACCGGTACCAGATATGGAAAATTCCCTGTTAGCTTAGGAAAAGGTTTCTAATTTATGTATAAATAGATTTTATGTTTTATTTTAGTTAGAGAAGGACAAAATTGAGTTAGTAGACGTGTGAAGAATAATTTTTTGTGAATTTCTATCAAGTTTTGAGGAACAATTCTGGGGATCAAATTCTTGAATTTCTACATTGTTCTTGATATTGATCTTTGATATTCAAATCTGGCTTTCTTTCAATTGTTGCTGTAAGTATTTAATTATGTGTTTGTCCATGAATGTAAATTATAAGCTTACAACCATGAGAGGCTAAAACTTCCACAACTAGGGGTTGTAGGAACCATGGTGGATTAACGAACTAGGTTTGAAAAAAAGTGATTCAAAACCAATGCTAAATGCTTGTATTGCTTTCTCTTCATCTTTAAACATTTCTTAACAGTGTACAATGTTAGGACATGCCTAAATTTTTTACTTGCTTGAACCTACAGAAGTAGAGATTAGGAAAAGAGAATTACAACAAAGCCTTGGTCTTTATGATCATTGTATTAACTTGAGTTATGGTCACAGGATAGTTAAATTTGAAAACATATTGATAATGGTTAGTTTGAAATCACTCATGAGACCTGACCCAGTGATTGAGTAAAGTCATCCTATAGGGATGAATCAGTTGTTTGGATGAACCCTAGTTATCAGTTCTACAAGTAAGCATTGAGATTGATCACATGTGTGTACTCGAAGTAGTTATAAACCCACGGGGAACACTTACCCTAGTTGTTTCCAAATCTTGATTTAAATCACAATTGTCATCTTTGCTTTAATATTGTTTTCTTTTATACCCCCTAATTTGGAGATAACTCACCAATAAGTTCAACTACCGGCATTAGTCTAGATCTTACCCTATTCCCTTTGGGTTCGACCCCAACCTCTTAGTTGGATTCTTTATTAACAACGACCGCTTCATACTTTGTCAGGAAGTGTGAGTTTGAGCATTATCACCTGTAACTAGGCACATGTATATGTATAGATTAAAGAGATAGGTCCCAACACTAACAACTGACAAGATAGCGAATGAAGGTATCAGACAATCTTTTAACCTATCAGCAAGCAATGTGACTTTCTAAGCGACCTGCACGACATTCTGTACTCCATATCAAATTATAAGGTCACTAATAAATAGGTGGAACACCTAGAAGCTCACCCGCATACCATAATAGACAACCACAATGCTATCTACCGGAAGGTAAAACTACAACTCTAATTCTTTAGCTCTATAGGCATCAAGATACACCAAAGGCTCGTAGGCAAGTTATGTAGTTTATAGGCATTAAAATCACTTAGTTTCTAATACAAACTAATAATTATGCTTCCAATAACAACGTGAAAGGATAAGAAGCTAATCCCAAAGCCCTTAAGACATCGGTAAAATAATAAACTATCAATAGCTAACTAAGAGGTGATGATTTAGACGAGAAGATTTTTATGTCACTTCTAACATGTGGACAGAAGATAAACAAGACCAATCTCAACAGGGGAAGCTCATATGAAATAATATATATAAATCCAACAGCCAACTCAATCAACAACTATTATGGCTTCGATTACTGTGGCAATATAGAACAAGTCGTATCAACTAACGATGAAGACAACTTGCTGAAAAAGATTTTTCCTTAACATACCATGTAAGACAACAAACGATAAATATCCTTATCAACAATTTTCCCCTTTGAAGAACTCACAAACAAAGCTGAAATCGATGAAACAAACACGTGCTATTTGTTCTTCACGACAACCCCGACTTTTACCTTGATATTTAGAGAGGTTGGATGGTGGAATCACCTATATTGAACCTTGGTACCCTAGAGGAGACATGGAGAAGAAGATCTGGTATTTTAGGAGCTGTTTGGAATGAAAAAAATTACATTCAAGTCATATAGATATATTCCCGCCAACATAGGGCCCACCTCCACGTGACTGCTTGCGCAGTCACACGAAAATAGGAATATCTCTCTATTCATAAGTTGTATTGGTGAACCATTTTATGTGATGGAAACTAGACTCATAGAACTTTAATTTGATATGTGGTACGCCCCATAAATCTTTATAGATTGAGAGAAAAATCTGAGACATATGATCCAAAATTCAAGGAATTTATGAAAGTAACTTTTGATAAATTTTGCTGATTTTTGTTTTATAACTTGCCTGACCTCAAACCTTAACATTCCATCATTGTGTGGTTTGAACACCTTATAACTTATCCTTTTTACAGTATTAAGAACTCTTGGACATATCTCAAAAGTATGAGTCTAACGCTTAAATTATACAAGGTGTTACATCTTTCCCCCCTTAGGAACATTCGTCCTTGAATGTAACTTAGATTCATGAATTCAAATCTATAGGAGTAGCTGACAAATTTCGGCAGAGTCTCCTATGTAATATGAACTATCTGAAAATATAAAATGTTGAAAATTTCAACCTAGGCATCTCATAGAATAACATAAGTAACTAAGCAGCATAGCTCCACAACAATAATACAAGTAGAATACAACAACAATAATAAAAAGAAAAAATATAAAGCCCGAATAGGTATCTCACCTCAAATTTAGTAATTTGAACTGATATGCCATCACCTTGGGGTTTGAAACAAATGAGGGTATCTGGATGTCATGTCATTCTCAGCTTCCCAAGTCACTTCTTCCACATTCCTATTTCTCCGCAGGACTTTAACGGACGCCACATCTTTGGTCCTCAATATACGGACATGTCGATCGAATATGGAAATTAGAGTTACCTGGTAGGAAATCTCCTCTATGATATGAACATCCTCAACTGAGAAAACCCGAGAAGGGTATATTATGCACTTTCGTAGCATTGATACATGGAAAATTGAATGAACAGATTATAGCCCTGAAGGAAACTCTAGCTTGTAAGCAACTCGACCTATCTTCCGAAGGATTTGGTATGATCCAATGAATCTTAGGCTAAGCTTTCCCTTCCTTTCAAATCTCATAATGCCCTTCATAGGTCAGACTTTCAGGAATACCCAATCATCAACAAAGAACTTCAAGTATATATTTCATACATTGGAGTAATATTTCTAACGAGTTTGAGTTGTCAATAATCGTTCTCTAATGAGCCTAACTTTCTCCTCAGAGTAATGTATCAAGTCAAGTCCAATCGCCCTAATTCACTTACCCCAAACCATCCAATGGGGGATCTGTATTTCCATCCATACAAAGCCTCATAAGGTGTCATCTTAATGCTAGAACGGTAGATATTATTATATGCAAACTCAATAAAAGGTAGGTGATCATACCAACTTCCTATGAAGTCTAGCATGCACCCCCCGAACATATCCTCAAGTGTTTAAATCATGTGCGCAGCCTAGCCATCTGTTTGGTGATGAAAATCACTCAGCTTAACCTATGATGTCACCCAAACGCACGCAAGCGCACATGGTTGTCAAGTAATATAGGATTGTTAAGTCCAAATATCATACCCACAAGGATCTGTCAATTTAATCGTTATACGGTTGTACTTTGGTTTCACTAACCTAAGAAACAAATAAATTGGAGATTGGTTTGAGAAAATTAAAATACTAAACTTCAAATGTAAAGACTAACTACAAATGAATGGAAGCTTGATTGTATTTCGATAATGATGACAAACTAGGGAAATGACACTTGGTTGGTTTCAGGTTCAGTTTTCCAGACGTAATTAAACTAGCATGATTCTTCCTACAGTTGTTAGTTGCAAGTTACTATCCCATTTCTTGCCACTATCCCTAGCATCCAAGAACTATATCATGAACCCTAATTCCTATATCCCTATGATCACAAGAGAACATAAAGTGACAATTATGCCTACTTGTATTTCAACTAAACGGGGTTGAAGGTGTCACGCCCCACCTTGGGAGGCGTAACTGGCACCTAGTACCGCACTAGAACTTGGGTTGACCGGCTGGGCATATGCACCTCAGATGCCTACCCGCAACTTAAAATCAAGAAAATAAATAGCTATCTCTCGGCTGTAAACACATCCTCGGACCAACAAGGCAACACAACAAACCTGTAAAGAAATAGCTAACCCAGTAGTCGCAATAATAAAAGGATCCTATGCGGGCTGACAAGACCACCATGTTGTCTATATCATAAAAAAAGGAAAACAGGCAGTCATATATAAACTATAGCCAAAAAAGCTGTTAACTGATGGCTAAACGAGGCCCCACACGGCCAACACACAACACATAACATACATAGGCCCCACACGACCAACAATAACCAACAACTAAGAACTGTAGTCCACAAGCCTCTAAGAGTGGAATACTGGCCAGGACAGGGCCCTGACCTACCCAAAAGTTGTATAACAAAATTAGCCAACCTTTCTAACTGAAAACTCCGAAGAAAAGGAGCTAACTGATCTGCTAACCCTGGATGACTGCAAGGAGGTCCTGAAACACGTCTGTCCGTACTTGCAGGCAAGTATGCAGCGCCCCATATGTGGGCGTCAATACAATATGTACCGAATATGTAAGGCAGTAATAAAAGCTGAATAAAAGCTAATAAAAGAAATGAAAGTAATCAATAAGAAGGATAAGAGCTTAACTTTAATAGCCGCACAATCTGAAGTATAACTAGCAAGTATATATACAAACAAGAACCTAACCGGGCCCCCATAAGCCTGGAAGGTACAATCAATACAAAATAACCTACTTGGGCCCCCATAAGCCCTAGAAAGCGCCAAGTAGTCTATATACCCCCTATTGGTACCCCTGAGGCCCCATAAGTGACTGCAACTACGTCTCAGGAAAACCAGGTCCTCGTGAGGGTCAGTAATGTTGTCTTGGCATAGAAGTAGTTCATAGAAGACTCCACCATGGCCCCGAAGGCTTTACTTTAGTCCCTTCAGACACTTAATAGCTTTGTAAGTAATTCAGTAGCTCATAAGCAATATAGTAGCTCCGAAAGTAGTCTTATAGTTTTATGAATGATAGCAGCATCGTGGATCCGTAAGCAATCTATAACTCTGTAAGCATTAGCAGCATCGTGGATCAGTAGGCAATTTATATCTCCGTAAGCAGTTTATATGATTAGCATCCCCTCAACTATTCAAAGAGAGAGGTCATATGAAATATGATCAACCCCAATTAGGGATGGTATGCTACAACCTCAAATCTATTCGTAACGACTAACTACAACATTCAAATTCTTAAGTTACTACAGAAGTACAAGTCGTATCAATGTTACGACGAGAATAACTTGCCGAAGGGTTTAGCCTTAACATACCTTAATCATCGATTTCTCATCATCCAAACAGTTCCAACCTGAAGCCGATAATTCCACCAAATTGTAGCCCTTACGCTGAGAGAATAAGACTATTTTTAGTAATAGGAAACTGCTAATAGCAATATCTTTCAAAGACATTAACTACAAATCAAACTTCGTTCAGTTTCGCCAAAAGCTGACAAATTCTCAAGATTTTAGAAGGTAGAAACACTTACCTATCACTTGTAGATGCTTAGGACTCAATTAGAAGTGATTTCTACAACTTTTACTCGGCGAGACTCCGACAATCCGAGCGAGATTTCAAGAAATAACTCTATAGGGACATCCCTCATAGGCCTGAAACTTGTTATCCAAGACGAATTTGTGTTTGAACAGAGTTTAATGACATAATTTTGTGAAAACCGAATGAAAAGTTGAAGGGGAATATCGCGTAGCCGAGGGTCTATTCCTGGAGAAATGTTTAATGAATTAAACTTGAAATTAAAACCTTTATATAGGCTTGAGGCGGTGGCTAGGGGCACGACGCGCCGCCCATCACGCCAGTCCATGAGCGTGATGTGCCAGCCATGGCGCCGGGCAGGTAGCGCGGCGCAGCACCAATGCGCCCAGCCTCCGGCCCCGGCCTTTTGCTCGATCGACAATGTACTCGCATGCTCATCTCCCCAGCCCTTTCCCGCATGTGTCGTACCCAAAACTCTCAACATACATATGCATGCATTAGTTAAACGATAGAAATTTACGGGGTGTAACATCATCACCCCTAGGAACATTCATCCTCGAATGCAATCTAAACTTAAGAGACTCAACTCCTGTAACCATTGCCTGAAAAATTTCAGCAGAGTCTCCTCTGTAATATGGATTATCTGAAAATCTGAAACATAGAAAAGTCCAACATAGGCATTTCACAGGACGCTACAAACAACTACTCCATAATATAAAAGTGAGCTACTTGTCAATACTGATAATATGAGCAACAAGACAATAATTGAATGACAATCTCACCTCAACTGCACAATCTGGATTAAGCCTGGAATAAGAGAGGATATCTAGAACTCATGTCGTCCTCAGCTTCCCAAGTCATCTCCTTTACATTTTTGTTCCTCCATAGAACTTTAATGGAGAGTACATCTTTAGTTCTCAATCTACAAACCTGCCGATCTAGTATAGAAACTGGAGTCTCTTCATAGGATAACTCTTCAGTAACTTGGACATCCTCAACCAGGACAATCTAAGAAGGGTCTCCTATGCACTTTTGTAGCATTGACACGTGGAAAACTAGATGGACAGATTCTAGCTCTGAAGGCAGTTCTAACTCATAAGCTACTCGGCCTATCCTTCGAAGGATTCGATATGAGCCAATGAATCTAGGACTAAGATTGCCCTTCCTCCCAAACCTCATCATGCCCTTAATAGGCGAAACCTCAATAAATACCCAATCATCAACATTAAACTCCAAGTCTCTACGCCGTACATTGGAATAGGACTTTTGATGACTTTGAGCTGTTAGAAAACGCTCCCTGATAAGTTTCACCCTTTCTTCTGATTGACGTATCATATCAGGTCCGATCAACCTTTCTTCCCCTACTTCAAACCTTCCTATGGGGGACCTACATTTCCGCCCATATAAAGCCTCATAAGGTGCCATCTGAATAGCGGAATGATAATTGCAGATGGAATGATAATTGTTATTGTAGGCAAACTCAATAAGAGGTAGATGCTCATCCCAGCTCCCTCCAAAGTCTAGCATGCATGTCCGTAATATATCCTCGAGCATCTGAATGGTGCGCTCTACCAGACCGTCTGTCTGGGGATGGAAAGTTGTACTCAAATTAACCTGCGTCCCCAACCTTTTCTGAAATGACTGCCAGAATCTAGCTGTTAATTGTGCCCATCTGTCAAAAATAATAGATGTTGGGATGCCATGCAATTGGACTATTTCCTTAATATATAACTCAGCATGATCTTTGGCCAAAAATGTAGTCTTGATTGGCAAGAAATAGGCTGATTTTGTCAGCCTGTCGACGTAACCCAAACAAAGTCGAATTTACGCCTGGTGCGAGGTATCCTTGTAACAAAATCCATATTAATGGCTTCCCATTTCCACATAGGTACATCTATTTCCTGAGTCATCCCACCAGGTTTTTGATGTTCAGCTTTTACCTGCACTGTGCTACAAACTCAGCTACACCTTTATTCATTCTAGGCCACCAATATACCTCCTTTATATCATGGTACATCTTTGTCGAACCTGGATGAAGACAATAACGAGAATAATGTACCTTTGCCAAAATCTACTGGCGAAGCTTGCTATATCTGGAACGCAGAGTCGACCTTTGAACCTCATAACACCGTCTCCCGCTAACTCAAAGGCCGATAGTTCTCCCTGATGAACCCTATCTTTGAGCTATACTAGGCTGGGGTCCTCGTACTGTCGCTCCTTCACCTCCATAACTAGCGATGAAACTGCTGTATTCTGGATCACAACCCCATTATCCTCTGAATCCACTACCCGGACTGCTAGATTGACTAACTGGTGCAATTCTCGAGCCATTTCCCACTGTTCTGGCCTCAAATATGCTAGGCTTCCCACAGACCTACGGCTAAGGGCATTGGCCACAATATTAGCCTTACCAGGGTAATATAAGATATTCACGTCGTAGTCTTTTATCAATTCTAGCCAACGACGCTGCTGCAAATTGAACTCTTTCTGTATGAAGATATACTGGAGGCTTTTGTGATCCGTAGAGATATCCACATGAACATCGTATAAGTAGTGCCTCTAGATTTTCATAGCATGAACTATTGCCGCCAATTCTAAATCATTGGTGGGATAATTCTTTTCGTGCTTCTTTAGCTACCTTGAAGCATAGTCAATCACCTTTCTATGCTACATTAGAACACACCCTAACCCAATACTTGAAGCATCACAGTACACCACATAGCTCTTTGAGCCTTCCAGTAAAGCTAATACTGGTGCAAATGTCAATCTATTTTTCAATTCCTGGAAACTCTATTCACAAGCCTTGGTCCAGTGGAATTTAGCTGCTTTCTGTGTCAATCTTGTCAACAACGCTGATAAGGCAGAGAATTCTTCCATGAACCTTCTGTAATACTTAACTAACCCTAGGAAGCTATGAACCTTGGTGGGGGTCATGGGTCTAGGCCATGTCTTCACTGCCTTGATTTTTTGTGAGTCAACTAGGATACTTGCATCTGACATAACATGGCCCAAGAAAGCTATAGAATTTAACCAGAACTCACATTTCGAGAACTTCACATATAACTGGTGGTATTTGAGGACCTGGAGTACTATTCGAAAATAACCTCTATGTTTGTCTTCTAAGCGTGAATATACCATAATATCATCAATAAACACTATCACAAACATATCTAAATATGGCCTGAAGATGTTGTTCATTAAATCCATGAACACTGATGGGGCATTCATTAATCTGAAGGACATGACCAAGAATTAAAAATGACCATACCTGGTCCTGAAAGCTGTCTTCGGAATATCTTTCTCTCGGACTCACACCTGGTGGTATCCTGACCTCAAGTCAATTTTGGAGAAATATTTCGCCCCCTACAACTGATCAAACAAATCATATATCCTTGGAAGGGGATATTTATTCTTAATAGTAACTTTATTCAACTTCCGATAATCTATACACATTCGTAGGGAGCCATCCTTCTTTCTTACAAACAAAACTGGCGCACCCCACGGCGAAGCACTTGGCCTAATAAATCCCTTACTAACAAGTCTTTCAACTGTTCTTTTAATTCCTTCAGCTTGGTAGGAGCCATTCGGTATGGAGGGATGGATATGGGCTACATATCTGGTGACAGGTCGACAGAGAATTCGATCTCACACTCTGGGGAATACCAAGAAGCTCATCCGTGAATACAGTCGAAAATTCACTGACTATAGGAGTGGACTGAAGAGTCGGGGATTCTGCCAACATATCCCGAACCCTAACAATATGGTAAATACATCCCTTCGCTATTAGCTTCCTCGCTCGAAGATAGGATATAAACCTACCTTTTGGTGTAGCTGCATTTCCTTTCCATTCTCGCACTACCTCACCGGGAAAGTGAAATCGGATAGTCTTGGTCCAACAGTCCACATTGGCATAACATGGCGCTAGTAAATCCATACCTATAATTACGTCAAAGTCAATCATCTTTAGCTCCACTAAATTTGCTAAGGTCTGGCGACCAACAACCTCTACTATATAGCCTCAGTAAATTTTCTTAGCAATAATAGAGTCACCAATGGGTGTAGACACCGAGAATGGTCGCCTAAAGAATTTTGGTGTTATATCAAACTTCGGTGTCACTAACGGAATAACATAGGAAAAACTAGAACCTGAATCTATCAAAACATAAACTGGGTGAGAGCAAACATCCAGAATACCTGTCACAACATTTGGTGACGACTCTGACTCTTGTTTCCCTGGTAAGGTGTAAGTACGATCCAGACCATTTCTAGAACTAGATGCCCCTAATCTACCTCTAGCTCTGCTGGCTAGAGCTGAGGGCCTGTGCCCTGACGAAGGTGCTGGAGCATGTGATCCTACTGAGGACTTGTTCTGCTGGTCCCAATCACCCTGATCTCTGATCGGACAATCTATCATCATATGGCCATCTTTCCCACAAGTATAAAAAGCAGTAGAGCTGTATCTACACCTCCCAAAATGTCGATGACTGCAAATTCTATAATGCGGTGCAACGAGCCTGCTCTGATCTGATCCCCTCTGCTGCTAGGAACCCGACGCTCGCGAACTCTCGCCTGGATCTGATATCCATGAAGATTTGATCTACCTCCCTGCTTCTTCGAAGGCAAAGGTCTAGGTGGCCTACCTAGAAACTGAGGTCTGGGCCCCCTTTGAAACTCTACCTGCAAATCAGTGGGTCTAGCCCTTCGGTGCTGCTCCTGACTTACCCTCTCAGCCTCATAATGGCGCTGCCTGATTCCCTCTGTATTCTGAGCAAAAGCCTGAATGCACAAAATATCCATGTCCTCACATAAAATAGTTGTAATACAGGCTTCCACATATTCCATAGAAATCCCCATGATAAACCGGTGTACCCTAGATGGCATAGTATCAACAAAAGCTGGCGCATATCTTGCCAATGAGTCAAACCTCAGTGCGTACTCCCAAACGCTCATTCTGCGCTGCTCCAGATGTAAGAACTGATCTACTTGGGCCTATCAGATCTCTCAAGGCAGATAATGATCTAGGAAGGCCTTCGAAAAACCCGACCAAGTAGGTGGGAGTACATCTCTACCTCTGGATCTTTCCCAACTCTCGTACCACAAAACCTCTATATCTCATAGACAAAACACTGCCAACTCAACCGACTTTGTGGACGAAGCATGCATCACCCTAAATATTCTCTGCAACTGATCTAAGAAGTCTTGAGGATCCTCTCAGCAATCTGTCCCTGTAAACTGTGGAGTACTCAAGGTAAGAAACTCACGAACCCTCGAACTTTCAGGTCCTTCAGTAGATTCAACAATAATGGGTGCCATTGGCTGGCGCTGAGCGGCCATCATCCGAGCCAACATGTAAACCACGCTCCTAACCTCCTAATCCGATGGTATAGGAATGATTGGGGGCGGTACTGATATATCTGCTGCTCTGGGGGCTCCTGGTGTGGCGGTGAATGCTGGGGAGATCGAGGTGATGTCCCCCTCTAGCCCTCAGATTGGGCTGTCTCTAACTATGGTACTCTACTAGTGCCTTCTCCTGCAGCGGTATCCAACTCTCGACCAGTCATAGTCTATCGTGCGTTGGACGTTTTCTCTATAGATAAGCAAAATAACGTAAGATTAGGGACTCATCCCTATACAACTTAGCTCTATAGCACGATTTGGGAAAAGAAAGGAGGGTAACCACGCTATCATGCCTCGTAGCCTCCTTCCTGTAGAATGTGGTGCACAACACACTCATAGACAAGACTCTACTAGACTCGGCTTGTAGACTCCCTAGCATACGATGTTTCTCTGATATCAAGTTTGTCATACCCCACCTTGGGAGGCGTAAAAACATGATCAAATATGGGTAAAAACATGGAAAATGGACATCAAAATATGCCCAACATCACCACCCCACACGTAAACCATTGTTCGTCCTCGAACAATACTTAAAACACACCTAAAATCATGTTTCACCATCTCACTTAACACCTCCATCAACTCATACTCAACCAACTAGCATGGAGCAAACATAAAGTGGTTTATCATCATTCAAAAATTCTCAACAAAGCACATAGAAATATTTCACAATCAGGAACATACAACCTCTATAAATGACTCATCTTTTCAACACAAAGGGCCAACATGATTAAGTGTGACACATGCAACAAGTAGTACACCGAATTAGACCTCTTACGCCTCACTTTAGTGGTGTTCCTCTCGAAATTCATCAATATAAGACATCGAACACAATAAGTAAGGCACACTCACACTTGCAAATGATGTAATGCCACATGCTTATGCCATAGGCTTGCCCTTCATGTACGTTAGACACCTGCGGTGTTTCAATAGATTAAGATCACACAAGGAATTTTCTTGGTTGTAATATTTGGCTATGGATGGGTAAGTTGATATTTCATTTAATAGTGACTACCACCCAAAGAACTTTAAGACATCTTTCACTTTACTTGTCCACCACTTCTTTCTTGGCAGTGCCCCTCATCTACTCCCTTGTCTTATTCTTTTCATGCCCCATTTTTTAAATTACTTGGCTGCTAATTTCTTATCATAGAATAACTAAGGATTTTTCAATTACAACTCTCTTTTTCAATTCCCTAGCGGCAAGTAGACAACACGACATGGGCACCCTTCTTCTCACTTTTCTTTTCTTGCCACAACTTTTTCTTTTTTCCTTAACGGTATTATACTTCACTGGATGACATAACTTTCAATTCTCAAAGTGCCTAAAATTTCACTTTGGATCAATAAATGCGAGATCTAAGGTATTGAGGCTAAAGAAGGAATGGGCGTTTAGCTCAACGAGGTAACTTGGGAGAATGGTTAGGAGGTGGGCAAATGTGGAAAAACATGCTTTTTCAAGAAAAGAAGGCACGCGGTTATCTCTGACTCTCCCTACCAACTAGTTATCATACATACATTAGGCAAGTTCTAGATGCTACAATATATACATACAAAACATGCAACTCACCTCTTATATGGAAACAAGAATGTAATTAGTTCTAAACTACATCACACAACCATATTGAATGACAAATTAATTTCTTAATTAAGCCCTAAGGATGTTGTGTCAAATTAAAATTATGTGTGTCTCTCGTTCTAACTTATGCGATCAAAATAACCACTCTATTTACTCTAGCATGGAAGCTAAGCAAAATATCAACAAGCCTACAAGTGGATGATCTACGATATTCCTAAAAATAAAAATGTGATGAAACTTTCCTTAAGATAGGGTCATCATCCATCTATTATAAGGAAACATCGTACTCTACGACTCTAAAAATAAAAATTTATCTGGTTCAAGAACCCTTTTTGAAAACAACCTAGGTCGCCAAGAAAAATCGAAGGGTGGGTGTTGTTCCATTTTCAAAGAATTATTTCAAAACACATGATGGCATACTCAACCTATACTATAGATAAACCCAAACAAAAAAATTAAAGATTATCTAAAACAAAAGAAAATCAAACATGGCATAGTCAAGACGTACAAAGTCAAACATCCAAGGCATCCAAGTAGTCAACATCATCATTTATCATGCAGACCAAGACCTATAAATAATCAAGCTACTGCTACCAGAAATATAAAAATTCTATGACCTACAAATATAGCAATTAAAGATCAACAGGAATTTAGCTGTCCTCCACCTGCTTAAAGAAATGCACTATCTCGTCAGTGCACATACAATCACATCATAAGGGAGAAAAAGAAACTCACGGTTGCTAAGCATCCTTCATGAAAGCAGCAGCATCCTCCTCCTCCTCCATGTCTAAATATCATCAACATCATGGTCAGGACATTAACCTCATCATCATCAATAGGCTCCTCAAAAGCCAGGAGCCACGTGCACATCAACATTGGAACTCTTTGTGGCCCGGAGTGCGTGCCTCTAAGTGACATCTCCTACGGTAGCTGTTGTCCTCTTATCTTCAGCTTTAGCTCCATCATCCCAAATATACGATTCTGCCAACTCTCATCTCGAGCATGCCAATCAGCTATAGTTTGAGAGAGGCTACCGTGAACCCAGGGGAAAAGGGTAATCTCTCTTTATCTTGGTCACGTTTATCATACGATCAACTAGGTGTCCTACCAAAGGTAAGTAGAGTGCATAAATCCTCCTCGTGCACATACTCCCTCAAGTACATGGTCAAGAGGCTCCCTTAATAATATTTCCATCTATAATTATCTTGGGATCTCTCGCATTGTAATCACGCACCAAAGTCATCGGTACTCACTTTCATCAACATGTACCAAAACAATTCTTCATTGGGTAACGCTTTGTCAAAATGTGTCACGGGAAAACGGAGACACATACGGCTTCACCCACACCTTTGGCTCCCTATTCAAATGTGAAAATGAAAGTGTGGAATGGTGCCATTTACGGTTTTCTCCCATCGGGTAAATGAGTGATCACCGCACAAAGTGTGGCGAGATGTCCTCTGTCTCGATATCTTTCCAATAAGATGAAATATTGCAAAGGGTCTACTATGGGCCATCTCTAAGAAAGCATTGAACCTCTTGGTGGTGAATCACACTCTAACTGTCCTCTAAGCTTGACCTTTGTACTCTCTCTCCAAGTAGGTGTCTAGTTTGCGTAAAATTCCTCATCAAAGTGAGGTTACTCTCAGAAACATTGAAGGTATATATGAGGCTCCCAACTCACGTATCTTTTTCGAATGGCAGGAACTCTGGTGCTTCTGAAGTGACCCTTATCTATTCGATTCTTGGGGGCATACTTGACTTCTTTTTGAGTGTTAAACTGAGTTAGCCCATGAGGCTCAACTGCTCCCAATCTCTGCGAGGCTGAAACTTTGGGAGCTCACAGATTGTATTATTCTTTGTGATGCCCTCTTTGAAACTTTTCTCGACACGATCTTTTTCTTTCTTTCTTAATATTTATTTTATCAATTATAAGAAAATCAGAACATACAATATTAGTTTGTGAACCAAATGGCTATCTAATTATGTGAGGAAAGTGCAGTTCATCCACTTAATTTCTTGGCGTATATCTGAACTGTCAAAATAGGGTCACTCAAGACTTCCCCCATCATCATCCAATCTCATCAATCTGCTAATTCAATAAATAATACTACACTAAGTTCATGCATTTTATTTCTTTTCAACTCTCCTTTAGCTTTAGAATGCACAATTTAAGCTATCCCTCTCACTTTTCTTCTCCAATTCCTAATTCAAGTGATTTCATGTAATGGAGTAACAACATTAAATTCAATTAACCAACCCAAAGAATTTACTACCATTCAACAAGAACTAGTCAGGGTATTTCACCAACTCAAAAATTATCATTCAAGAATTCAAGCTTCATGCACTTTCTCTCTCTACAATCAATGCACTTACCTACCAACATTTAAAGAATTCAGTTCACCTACCCATTAATTCCCACAAGTTCAAATCAAATATTCAACCAAGAATCAAGCTACCCATCAAAGATATCATACAATCATGGAAGAATTTAAGACTTTAATCTCATAAAACCCAAAACATGAAGTTCAAGCTTTTTACTAAAAATGGTGGTTTTTGGGTCTAAATCTTCAGGAAGAAGGGTAGCGGGAGAATTCTTGAACCATTAATCAACTAAGAAGAAAATATATATATACTTGAGTTGAAGATGAAAGCTTCACTAACTTTTGGAGAAGGCAACAATGGAGGAGTAGAGGAGATGGGAGGTAGAGCCTTAAGGAGAACGAGAGAGAAAACTTTTGCTTTTTTTTTTTTGTTTTCAATTTTTGAGGGAAAAGGATGAGTGGTACTTTAAAAAAAAGATGGGGAATGGATTTTATGTAATTTTAAGGTTTTTGAGTCAATATTGACTCAAATTAACCAAAAATTTCGGCCATTTTCCCTTTGGTGTGCCTCTCTATCTCTACAGACTTAGAAAATAATTTCTTCTAGAGATAGGGGTTGACACGTCGTGCCACCCATGTACCTCACCTGACAAGAATTGTTTCTTCTAAGACTTAATACATTGTCCATGCCAAGCGTCTCATCCCAGACTTACACTTTTAGCTCCAATGTCCCAGCTATTTCTTGCCTTTTACACCTGTTCGTCTCTACAAGACAAATAATAAAATTTACAAAATGTTAAAAAGAAAGGATGGGTTTCCTCCCACCAAGTGCCTTATTTAATTTTGTGGCACGACATTCATGAGTTTTCCTCCCATATAGCACCAGATGAATTTAACATCACAGCACGGCCTATAGTCCTACGCCACTCCTTCATTAAGTGGACTTATGGCGTACCACGGATCTGAATAACTATCATGTAGCACTTGCTGCTCCATCAACTGATTACACCCTCCAGGTTCTCCTGCCGATTTCATTTTGATATACTTAATGAGGGTGGCATTCGTGCTGCTCAGAATACTTGGGAGCAACAGTACCTCCTAACCATCTAATTTCATAGACATCTTGCCCGACTGCATATGTATAAGTACGTCAGTGGTGGCTAAAAATCCTCTACTGCCCAGACAGGGGCCCCAACCCATCTGCTTCATAGTCCAAGATTATAAAGTTCACCGGTAGGGATGAGCTATCCTATCTTAATTAAGACATCTTCAATGATTCCTTCCGGGATAGGCTAGAGACACGTCCAGAAAGTTGCAACATCAACTTTGTGGTGGGACATGGACACCTAATCCCAATATTTTGAATAAGGATGCAGACATTAAATTTATGCTCGCACCCAGATCATACAAGGCTAAACCAACTTCCTTTCTTCCAATAGTGACCAGAATAGTGAAACTCCAAGAATCCTTAAGCTTTTTAGGAACTTTATTCTTGATTCGGGAAGCTGCACTCTTCAGTAAGAGCCATAGTTTCAAACTCTGTATGCCTCCTCTTGTTTCCACAATATCCCTGAGATACCTGGCGTACTTTGGCACTTCATGCAAAAGCTCCACCAAGGGAATATTCACATGGACCTACTTCAACAATTCAGAAACTTACCATAGGCTGTGTCCTCTATCTTTTTCTTCAACCTTTGAGGAAATGGGAGGTGGTCTAGCTATTTCCATTTTCAATTGCAAATTGCTAGACTCCCTACCTCATCCTTAGTTCACTACTTGTTCCTCATCAAATTTTCTTTGCTGGGGACAGCCTCACCACAACTCCTTACCATTACGCAAAAATAGCATTTACACATTTTCCTTAGGGGATTCTTCTCGATTGTGCAGGAGTAGCCCCCTATGGTCCGTTGTTCTGCTTTAGAATTCTCATTACCTTTCAAGCTCATGGATGGATTTATGCATTTCATTTACCACTTATGTCTGCTGCACCATCCATTTGCTTCGTATCTCCTCAAGAGGACTCTTCTTGTCCATGGCCTTTTGATAAATTTTTTGAGGCCTTTGGAAATTTTGGTTCCCTCTCTATGGGAGATTGATCCATTCAGTACCCCTGATTATAGCCATTACCTGCAAAACCTCCACCACAACCTTATTGTCCCACAAAATATACAGACTCGGGATTAAGAGGACAACACAGACTAAGTGTGGCCTTCACCATATGCCTCACATGATAATGGTGGGATTTGTACCTGTTGTACCTGCTGCCTTTGACTCCTGCTGGCTGTGGTTACCAACTTACCATTCTTCAACTAGCTAATATCTGCTTTGATTGCTGCTTTTCCAGCACCGTTACTACTTTATATCCTTTGCCTGAATCTTGATAATCGACTCACACCAAATATGGTTCAAGAAAGCCTCAATTTCATCATAACTTTTGGACAGAATCTGTCCCTATGTTGTAGCATCAAGAAGTATCTTAGACTCGGGCTTCAGACCCTTAATGAAATTGTTCCTGATTGTCTCCTTAGGTTGCATGTGGTGTGGACAATTCCTCAAGTAACCCTTGTAACATTCCCATGCTCGAGCTGAGTGTTTCTCCATCTCTCTGTATGAATCCGGAATCTTTCCTCTCCAGTTCTTTTAGTTCTTCTTGAAGAGAAAAAAAATGATTGAACTGATTTCAAAGTCCCATAAACAGCACCAAAAACTTGATTTCTGCTTAAGCGCACGTGGTCGTCCAAGTAATATAGTTGTTAAGTCAGATGTCATACCCACAGAGACTTGTAATTTAATCATTATAAGGTTGTACTGATTTTATTAATTTAAACAAATAAATTGGAGATTGGTTTGAGAAAATTAAAATACTAAACTTCAAATGCTGCGGAGCTAACTACAAATGAATGCAAGCTTGATTGTATTTTCGATAAAAGATATTAGAATAGGGCAATGGCACTTGGTTGGTTGTAGGTTGAGTTTTCTAGACGTAATTAAACTAGCATGATTCTTCCTACCATTGTTAGTTGAAAGTTACTATCTCATTTCATGCCACTATCCCTAGCATCCAAGAACTATCTCATGAACCTAACACCCATATCTATGAATTACATGAGGAGAACATGAAACAGCGATTATGCCTACTTGTATTTCAACTAAATAGGTTTGAAGGTATAGCTTTATTTCCAACAACAACTTCTATCCTATCACCAATGGGTTCAAGGGTCTTTGGATTCTCGTTCTGTATTTATCTTTAACCCTTTCGATTCCCTTTCCCAAGTTCAATTGAAAGCCAACAGATTACTTACAAGGTTATAAATCTCATAAATATTTAATTAAAACAAATAAATACAAACAACCATAGAAAAGAATCAAAACCAAGTTTATTATGCTTTCAAACAATCAACCACTCCCCATGGTCACAACCTAGATTATAAATTTAACCACTCATAGACAAGTGGAGAAATGAATAAGTAGTCATCATCATACAAAAATACGAAGTAAGGAAGAGAAAACCTAGTTGTAGAACTTTGTCTTCCTTCCAAATAACTTACAAGCTTTCATATTCAAAATACGGAAAAAAAAATGAGAGGAGAGTCCTCTCAGAGCGTCTCTCAACTCTTTGCGAATGTCAAAAGTTGTCAAAAGATTGATCAAAAGATCTGTAACAAACGACCTAAGAATTATATTTATAGATGAGACTAAATGATGCTTCTACCCTTCAAAAGAGAATTAGCTTAAATATTAGCACTTTTCGCCCCATAATGGGTCTGGTGCTCCGCCCCTCCTATCTCGCCAAAAACGTAGTCAAATTTTCAGCAATTTCGGCTCCAAATAAAGAAGCCTGGCGTGCTGCCCCAACATAGCACCAGCCTGAGAAGTTTTCTCTGAAGTTTGAGGGCTGGTGCAGGGCGCCAACCATAGCACCAGATTGTGAATTTATTTCTTTGAAGTTTGGGACTTGGTGTCGGGCGCCCGGCCATAACTTGCAAACCCCTCTCAAAATCTCAACTCTTCATCTCTTGCATCATTTTGAGCTCCTTTTGCTTAGTTCCTGCTCAAATCAACAAAAATCATTTGTTAGCATAAGACACCCACATACATGAATTTAAGCATAAATTGAGTTATTAACTCAAAACATGATCAAATATGGGACAAAACATGGCAAATGGGCATCATAATATGCCCAACATCAGTTCCCAAACCCTTCTGGAGCTGACTTCGAAATTGGCTGTAAATTGTGCCCCTCTGTTGAAATAATAGACACTGGGACACCGTGAAGTCTAACTATCTTTCTGATGTACAACTCAACATCATCTTGAATTACGTGAATGTAGTTTTGACTAGCAAAGCAGGCTAATTTTTTCATCCTATTAATAATGACCCAAATGATTAAATCTACACTCGATACAGGGTAAACCTATATAACAAAATCCATATTGATTGCTTCTGTCACGATCGAGTACACACGAATTGTAGACACGAGACAAGGAGCGAGAGATCCCCAAGTCAACCCATGGCAGAGCATATAACTAATTCATTCACATGTGATGGAAAGATTAACTTAATAATCGTAACTAACTGAAAATCATAACACGAGTTATAAACAATACATGATCCAAACATAAATGGCTGAATACCCAAATAGGTCGAAAGCCTCTAATCATAACAGATGAGTTGAAGGGACAAAACCCCGGCTAGCAACATTTCTAAAAGCAAGCGTAATTTACGATTTGGTTATGACCCTTGAATCATGAGGACTCACACTAAAAGCTGAGAGAAGAACTAAGAGCAAGCTAAGAGCAATGCTGAACACGCAAGCCCCGGATCCACGAAAATATGGTCGATTACATGGAAGGTGCTGACTATGTAAGGTATGCAAAACAATACTTAAAAACATAAAAGTTATAGGAGTGGGACATCATGATCATAAGACTAAAATCATGTAAAGTACATCCGTAAGGCTCAAGATTTCCAAAATATTCATAATCATATCATAGTCATAACATGTGAGGAAAAACATTTCCATTCAACTTAACTTGAACCAAAAGAACATAATGTATACATGCATTAAAACCATGAGGAACAATGGGAGACGTGTCTACAACCGACACACCCCATATGAGCTCATATGGAGCCCGACCTCATATAAACCTAGTGGGGGAGGTCACATTCATACCTTTCAAGGGTATGAAACTATGGAAAGAGCGTGATATCACTCATGAAGGCCCGTAGGGCATGGGAGTTCATGAGGGAGGTCCCAAGCTTTAACCTACGGTGGCGTAGTTCTGAGAATCAGGGCGTAACCTAGGCCCCGAACCTACTCGTTGTTAAATCTTTGCTCCCCCAAAACGTAGCGTTCTCATAGAAATTCATACATGACATGTGGTTAGTTAAATGTCGTGAGAATCATATCATGCTTGAGGAATTCGTAATACTAGACATGGGTGGCCCCATGCGTCGACCAAAATCATAGTTCATAAATCTGCAGCAACATGTTGGAATTACCCATAATTTCAATCATTCTTGAAATGCTTAAATTTATGGGAACATGATCATAATAACATGATATTGAAGGCATGCTTAAAATTCAAAAATTCATAATTATGCTTGAGAAATCATCATAACCATGAACTTTTACTAAATATTTCTCATGATTGGGCATCTATACTTTTACTAAAGAGGGGTTAAATCATAAAAGAAACATATTGAATAAACAAGTGAAATCAGTTAATTCGAAATTCATAAGTTAGGCATACCATAAGAAACCATTTCAAATTTTAGTTATGCAATTTGATAAAGATTATAATGTTTTGGTAAGTTAAACATAAAATTAGGAAGAATTGGGCATGGGTAGGGACCTTCTCGCTCCCATTCAATACCCCACATACCTTGAATTATGTGATTCTTAACTCCCTTGAAAAGCCCTAGGTGGAAATTTGAAGAATTGAAGAAGGACACTTTAAATTCCTCCTACTCCCTTCTCTAGTTCTTGCAAATGCCAAATGAGACTTGGCGTGAATTTTCCTCCTTAAAAGACTACTGTCCCAACCTCAAAAACAACGTGGTTTCGGTCCAAAAGCATAGAAAAGTTGAGCGCCCTTAATAAAATTTCCCTAAAAAAAAACAGTTCTGGCCCCGACCACGATTCGTACCACGAAGTAACGACTCGTGGTCACCTCTCCACTTTTTATTCTTCTGAATCTAGCCACAACTCGCATACCACGACTCGTAGTAACATCCTACGGGTCATCTTGTCAGTCATTGTTGCATCACCCATACCAAATACGACTTAGCAAAACTCCTCACCATGACTTCGTTGCTACATCCTACGAGTCAACATGACCTATGAGGTTGGCACCACTAAAAATTTCACCACGACTCTAACCATGAGTCACACCTACATTCCACAATTCATAGGACTACTCATGGTATGACCTCGGAAGCTCGAAGTTTATCCGCGACTCGAGTCACGTGAGTCGTAGGTCCCTCACCATGATTCGTACCTCGAGTCGTCTTGGCGTAAAATTCTAGGTTTTCTGCAGTTTTCAGCCAACTCCCGGGTCTATTCTTATCCTTTTGGGGTATTACAACTTCCCATTTCCACATAGGTACGACTATCCCCTAAGTTAGCCCACTAGGTTTCTGATGTTTAGCTTTTACCTATTGGAAATTAGGGCATTGTGCTACGAACTCAACAATATCTTTCTTTATCCCGTGCCACTAATAGATTTCTTTTATATCATGGTACATCTTTGTTGAACTGGAGTGAAGAGAGAATAGAGAGAATAATATACCTCGCCATAATACGTTGGCGAAGCCTGGGAAGCATTTAGAATCTGAGAGTTGACCTCGAGAATCTTAAGACTCCATCTCCTACTCTCTCAAAGGCCAATGAACCTTCTTGCTGAGCCTTGTCTTTGAGTTGTATGATCACGCCCAAATTACACCCAGCATAATTGAAAGTATAAACGGTCACTGTCAAATATAGTAACCTAACTAGGTTGGGGTTGATCCCATGAGAGAATAAGTAAGAAATAATATGTTAATGATGAATAAACTAACTTGTAGTCAATATTTCAGAGGGGGGTTTGCAGAATATAGAAAAAATAATAATGCTAACAATGTGAAGTTGTGTATCAAATTATCAAGATAAAACTAGGATTATGTTTCCCATGATTTCGCTTAGTAGGCTTCTATTAATAGTCTATCGTGAATTTTGTGTAAGACTAATGATTAAGTTTATCTAACGTCTCTTGCCCTTATAGATGAATTTTACTTATCCCCTCTCGGACTTAAAGTGTGTATATTTTGCCCTCGCCATAAGTCTTGACTTAACTATCGTCAGTTGGAGCTCAAGTTAATTTAGAGACAGGTGGTAGCCTCAAATTGCAATTGATATTCTCTTTTCCTAACTTTCAACCTCTTCTTTCGGGGAAAGTTGAACATACGGACACGTTTCAACATTTGCAACCTAAAACTAATTAAAAATAAAGAGAATAACAGTCACCCAATTCACCATTCAAGAATCACTATTTTGTTATGCCTACTTTCATTAATCCATCATGGTTTTCAGTACCCTAACTTAAGAGATTTAACCTCTCATATTTATGAGAATAACAATGAAAGATATAGAAGAATTTATAATGAAATACTTACGATAATATAAACTTGCTAACAAAATCTCCAAAGATATATTGTGTCACTAGAACTTGATGAATTTCCAATAAATACTCAACTAAGCTATTACACAAATTCGTAAAGTATGAATTGTGCAACACTATGGTGTACTTCTCTACATCACGCCTAAGACATGAAACAAGAGGTATTTATAATAGTAGATTAAGCCTTCATTGTTCCTTCTTAAATTAGAATTAGATTTTGCAGCTCTATTCCACGTCAGAGTAAGTTGAATCTGCCACGCCTTGACATTGCATGTGCACTGCATCCTCTATGCGCCATTTGCCTGTGTGATCATGCCTCTTGGTGACAACCAAGCGTGAGTAATAACTTCTATCATTCTTTTCTCATCAACCCCATTTTCCATTCTTGCTCTTTTGAGCCACAATTAGCCCAAATCCATTACTTTAAGTCTTTAAAGCATCTAATGATGTGCATTGGATGTTTTTCTAGTATCATAAAACACAAGAAAACAAACAATTTATTCTCAAAATATATAGCTAAGTATGGGCAAAAATGTGGTTAATAAATATGAAATATGCCCTTCATCACCACCCCACACTTCAACTATTGTTCGTCCTTGAACAATCTACTACTTCCCTTTTCAAATTCAATGACAAAATTTACCCTACGAACATATCTATTTACATAAGATCATTAGAAAAATAAATCAAGCTCAAATAACTCACTCCACATGCATATAGGATCAACATTTCAAATGTCAAAGTTTGAAATCACTTAGCTTTTAGATCTAACTCAACAAGATATATTTGGGCCAACATGAATCATATGCAATTTAGTAATCAAGATGCACAAAAGTCTTACTATTATCTGCCCTTACCATTTGAAGAGTTGCACTTTCACACACAATATATATAACAATATTAACTGGGGCATAAATAAATAGTTTTTGTTCCTCTCCCAAAGAACTCAACTTGCATGCAAAAATGACCCATAGGCTTGTCCTTAGTGTAATATTCCACTAATGTGGAACATTGAAACCAAGACCAATTAGGACTTAACATGGTTGTAATGTAGGCTAAGGGATGGGTAGGAACTATTTTCCAAGATAGAGACTTCAAATCATCACAAGCACTTCCAACACATCACAACTCTTTGATTTGTTAGCACATTCTTCAATTCATATTTTTCTCCTTATACCTCCTTTTATTTCTCAATTTTCAACTTAGGTGACTAGTAGGAAATTTTCAACTTTAAGCTCATTGACAATTTTTTCTTTTCTTTCATTTCTTCTATTTATAAGAACTTTCTCTTTCTTTTTCTTTTCCACTAACATCACCTTCTTGTTTAGCAAATTTCACCCTTTTCTTTTCTTCTAACTTCCACACTTTTAGTTTTTCCCTTCTCTTCTCCCGTATTCTCCTTTATGAAAAATTTCATTAAAGTGCTCAGAGTCATTTGGATCCAAAATTAAAAAAGTCAATGAACAAAATTATTAAGCTTGTAATGACTATTAAAAGAACGGGATAAGGCTCCAAATGGCTAACTAGGATAATCACATCAAGCTAGGTAAAATAGGATACAAGTAGGCTACTAAAGGAAATGCCTATTTCACTTTCTAGATTCAACAATCCTTATTTTTGTCTTGTGTACACACCGAGCAGAAGTTCTAGACATCAATTTGCAAGCATGGAGTATAATAAATATCTCACTCATACATTGGCACAAATGGTTCAACAATGGCAGCTAAGTTTAAATAAACTCATATATCCATATTGCATGCATAACATAAATAAGCCCAATTTTTTAAGTATAGGAGTCAGGTTCCAAAAGTCCAAGTATTTCTACATTTAACGCATTTAAAGTGAATTTCACAAAGTCTCAATGATATCTAAAGTGAAGTACCTAGCATTCGTAAGGTTTCAAACTCTTGTTCTCCTAATGACTAATTTTCCTTAAAGCAGGGTAGATCATCTATCCATCATCGGAAACAAGCCATGACTCTGTGACTAAAAATTCTAGACCACTAATTGGTTCTAAGGGACTATCCACCGAAAAAGTATCAAAAATAATAAATCGAGAACCCAACAAAACAACAATCAAAACCAAAAAAATTACTACCAGTTAACAAGACACACAAAAAAACTAGACCCACCATGTACAAATTTAGAAATGAAAGCATGCATGGTATAATGAAGTTTACTTCTCCTACCCCATACTTAATCAGTAACACTTTGTCCTTAGTGCTAAAACAAAAAAACATAAGTAAAAAGAGTGAAATAAGAACTCCTCTGGGCCTATAATCCTTATCATTAGTGGGGCCAGGCAACTTCCCTCCATCTCGGAATCATCCTCATCACCAGCGGGAGCAAGAGCCTTCCCCAATCTCGAGTCATCCTCATCATCAGTAAACTCCAAGTCAGCATCGACTTTAGCTTGCTCCTTGTCTGTGGTATCATCATCATCTAAGGGAATATAAAATCTAGGTCCAACTCTGAGAGAGCCCTCGGAATGCTCATTCAGAAGTTAATACATTGTGAGCTTTGTATCGCTCCTCGTCACACCATGTCATTCCTCAACTACAACATTTGCATGTAATATAGGTGACCCAACATATTATCAAATCTCGTATGGTGCTCACCAATGGATAGGACCAGACCATGTATGCCCTTAGGGTCTGTGGTCTTTCACATCGATCCCTTTGGGTCTATGCATAGGCCTATAATCTACCTCCTCCTCAACTTTATGCCTCTCAGAAATGGGGTCAAGAGACCTCCAAAACTAAACCTTCGGTCCCTTTCACCCTTCCTCCTCCCTCAACACATCGCTATAATTTCCCCGGCATTAAACCATTCCAGTTATTAATGCTTAGACCAGTTACATCTCTTCCTTTTAACATGAGTCACGTGCTTCGAGGCACCTAAACAAGCACAAATAATTTCCAACAAAATCCCTACTTCTCTACTCATATGGGCATAAAGGAAAAACATGATACCCATCTTGTTGGGAGCTCACCGTGCGCCCGAATTTGAGCCACTGAGAGTGTGTCAAATTGATTTTTAGAGAGGTCTCAAAATTAAAATTTTAAAGAGTTATGGGTAATACTAGGTGAACCAAGCAATCTAATTAAATCCGCGGGCAAAAAATTAACAATTTTCCCTATAACTTTCACTTGGTTTGACCTTTCCTTTGGATCCTAATTTGCAAGAAATTCCCTTACCATGTTTAAATTATATTCACCTAGATCATTAAACACAAAACCAATACCAAGAGAATGCAATCTATCTATCTACAATGTGAGGAAATTCGGATACCAAGCTTTCTCTATCTATAAACAAATCATGTGAATATTTTGATTCTTTGTGTTCCTTAAACCATTTCTTACCTTCTTGCTCCATGAACCAATGGAGCCTAAAATACCTCAAAGTTTTTGTGGTAAGCTCACATCCTCATTTTCTCTTCATTAGCTCACTCCATGACCTTTTGGAACCATGCCTTGAATAAGCCACTCCCCTTTCCCTTGCTAGGTTTTGGTGCCATGTTAGATAATTTAAGAAAAATATTGTCTTTTATAATTTGAGTGAAAAAGTTTGGAGGAATTTGTGGAAAGATGAACATTTTAGAGAAAGTTTTAGAGAGAGAGGGGGTGTGCGGCGCGCTTGGGGTGAGAATGAGATGAACAAAATTAGGTTTTGCTCTTAAAACACCCACTTGGGTCGGGTTTGACCCATTGACTTGCGAAATTCTCACCTGGGCAGCTCCTGGACGTCGCGCTGCTAGGTGCGCTGGACTAGCGCTGCGTCATAAACCTCCCTACAAGGACTAGCCTGCGCGTCGCACTGGTCCATGCGCTGCATTGCCTACGAGGTTGTGCTGCCCTATGCGCTGTAGTGCCAATTTTTTTCCTTGCACCCCATGTTCAACCTTTATCTCAAAACTCCTTTTTATGTATTATGACTTAACTCCTACACACTTGAACAAATATATGAATTCTTCAAGAATAAAAATTATGCTTGCATTGCCTCCTAAGAAACACTTGATTTAATGTCACGATGACGTAGATATATTGATTGCCCAGACTTCATCAAGATACTTATCGGGCTCTTAGTCACATGTAATGACCCTCATTTCGAGGGTTTAGAACTGTATCACTAGGAAAAGTTCCCTTTTGCCTTTGATTTAATGCAGCCAAGATTTTCCCCATAGCTGCTCTCCAACTTCTTGATAAGTGAATATAAGTCAGCCAATTGACTCAAGCATGAAAGTTCACCTCATCATCTCTTCCACTCCCTATCTTGAGGTGGAGTCAACTTTTTCATCATATGTTTCATTATATCTTCCAACTTTGCGGTCCCAGATTCGTTCATAACAGGCTCTCTTGCTCTTGGAGGGACATAAACTCCACTCATATCATTCTTGAGGGAATATTTGTTCCTCCATCGACCTTGATCTCTATCTCTAGCCCTAGCTCGGTCATAGATATTGTTCCCATAGTAGTTCTGACCTTGATTTTCTTGGCCTTAACGCCAAGAGTCTTGGTTAGACCCTTGGGTGTTAGCTCAGGAATTCCTCTGATTGCTTACAGGGTGCTTCCTTTTTCAACTTCCAAGGTATTGATCCTCATACTGGGCCTTGTCTTGTTCATTCACCATATTCACCCTTTGTGTATTCAATGTGGTAAGGTGCTTGGTGATCAATTCCAACTAGGTCTTGAGATGGGCCATGTCTTGGTCCCGTTCTTCTTCCTTTTTGCTGCTCTATTTGTCACCTATAGAGTAGCTCACTGCCCGGCGACCTCGGGTGCTCTAGTGTGCCATTCCATGTTAGTCTTAGTCATTTTTATCCAATATTTCACTAGCTTCTGCAAAAGTGTGGGATATCATGGACCCCTCAGCTATACCATCTGCCACAACTTTATTCGAAGGCTAGGTGACCTATAGAATACCTACTCCAAAGGACTTCTCGGGAAGCTTGTGATTGGGAAACTATTTTAATTTCTTTTTAAACCTCAGCCATGCTTCATGTAGAGCTTCCCGAGTAATTGTATGAAGTTATTAATTTCATCCCTCAATTGAATCATCCGTGAGAGTAGATCAAGTCTCTAAGAAGTGCCAGATCAGCTACGCCCAGAAGTAGTAATAGACTCATTTGGGCTCGTTCAGCAACAAAGTAGCTCCCCAGAAAGCTAGTGAAAATGGAAATAATAGGGTCTAATTTGCCTCTTGAGAAACTCAGACAGTTTGTAGGTATTGCAGATACAAGGTGAAATTTATTAGACGCTGGTTTGGATCTTGTGGGACAAACCACTGAACAACCCCTTCATGCTTCGGCCGAATTGCATCATAGTACTAGTCACATCAAATTTCACATTCTTCTGGTGGGGTGGAATAATGGCTCCCATGTAGCCAACTTCCTCTTCCTCAAACCCCCTCAAATAGCACTTTGCGTAAAACGATGCCCATCCATGACGACGAGGGTTTTGTTAGTTTCTATACGCAAGGTGGCGGAAAAATTAGCAACCTCATCTCTCCTAGTTATTTTAGCTAATCGAGCTTCCTTTTCTTGACTTCCTAGCTTTAGCTCTTTGTGCCTCCTTCATCTCCTCCGATGGGAGATCGAATTTGTACCATAGGATTCGCCATGCTATCCTTTGACATTACAAAAGAAAACAAAAACATAAATCACGAAATAGAGATTGAGTTGCTTAGACACCAATTAACTATTTCTTAGCGTACTCCGCAGCAATTGTGCAAAAAAATTTAATGCGCCAAATAACACCTCGCAATTGAAGTATAAAACAGTCGCTGTCAACTATAGTAACCCAACTAGGTTGTAGTTGATCCCACAGGGAATAAGGAAGAAATAATATATTAATGATGAATAAACTAACTTGCAAATTAATATTTCGAAGGGAGTTAGCAAATAAAGAAAAGAAAATGATGCTAACAATGATTAAGTTGTATATCAAATTATCAAGACAAAACTAGGATTGTTTTCCCCATTGATAAAGCTCAAACTCACTTCCTGAAAAATTATAGACGGACATTGTCAATAAATAGCCCAACTAGAGGTTGGGTCGACCCACGGGGGAGATAAGGTAAGATCTAGACCAATGTCGGTACATAAACTTGTTGGTGAGTTATCTCCAAATTAGGGAATTAAGAAAACAGTAATAAAACAAGATTTTAATTGTAGTTGTATCCAAGATTTGCAAATAACTAGGGTAAGTGTTCTCCATGGGTTCATAACCGCTTAGGGTATACACCGTGATCAATCCCAATGCTTACTTGTAGAACTGATAACTAGTGTTCATACAAACGACTGGTTCATCCCTATTAGATGACTATATTCAATCACCAGGTCAGGTCTCATGAGCGATTTCAAACTAACCGTTATCAATATATTCCAAATTAACTTTTATGTGACCGAAACTCAAGTCATACAATGATTATAAAAATCAAGGTTTGGTTGTAATTCTCTTTTCTAATCTATACTTCTCTACGTTCAGCCAATTAAAAAATTTGTGCAAGTCCTAATGTTGCGCACCGTTAAGAAATGTTTAAATATGAAAATAATACAATACAAGCATTTAGCATTGGTTTTGAATCACTTTATGTAACCCTATTTCGTTAATTCACCATGGTTTCCACAATCTTAATTGTGGAGGTTTTAGCTTCTCATGATTGTAAGTTATAACTATTGTTCATGAACAAATACATAATTAAATACTTACAACAATAATTGGAAAGAAAAGCTGCTTTGAATATTGATGAACAAAATCAAGAACAATTCATAAAATCAAGTGTTGATCTCAAGAATTGCTCTCCAAAACTTGATAATAATTCACAAACAAAACTTCTCTCAATGTAATCACCGCGTTCTTGATCTCTCTCTCTACTAAAAAAATAAGAGGTATATATCGGACATGAAACCTTTTCCTAAGCTAACGAGTACCATATCTGGCGCGGACTCGTCTTAAGCTTGGTCTCGACCCATAACAGTATTATATGGGTGGTACCTTGCTCTGTACGTTCCTTGGCTTCTGTAGAATTGACTAAGTGTTGATAACTTGTACAACTGTTACCATGGTCCTATGAGTCATATAATCCATCCGTGGCTTGGCTCGACAACTTGAGTATCTTACGAAGTTTTCTACGAGTGTTGTGGTACGCCTCGTACTTGCTCCTACTACTCGTAATTTCTTGTTGCATCTGGAGTTCTGTCAAGTCTTTAAGAATTACTTAATCTCCCCACGACTTCTGGTACGGGCCGTAAGTAGTTGTTACGATTTGTGGGTTCCACCGTACTAAGAGACTTTAGCAGCCAAATTTTTTAAGTTTCCGCACGACTCGAGTTACAGCTCATTACCATCTTGGTATGGCTCATGCTGAGAATCGTACTCTGCCTTCACATTGTTTCAGCCTTCTGTGTTTTCCACGAATCTCAGTACGGCTCATTACACAATCTAGGTACCGACTCATACTGAGATTGGTATATTTGTTTTTGCACTTTTATTCATCTTTTGCACATTTTTTCTCAAACACCTGGCCCTAAAAACAATGCTTAAAAGCACCTCATATCCATATAAACCTACCTAATCCCATGTTATTTTCTCAGTTTTATGCGTTGAAAGTGTTGCATACTCATACACATCAACACCCTCAACTTAAGACTTTGCATGTCCTCAGGCAAAGAAAACAAAAAACTAAACGACGCTTAACTAGAAAAATAAACCTAGGATACTAGCCAACATCAATCAAAATTTACACCAAAAACTCAAACAACTTTTGACCCTTTTTTGTTAAACCAAATTAGCATATGCACATCAAGTAACCACAAACCATGAAAACAGGATCAAGATATATCATCTAGCTATTAATAGATAATCAAGTCATCACCAACGTTTTCAACACAGATAGGCAGCGAAAACACAAACCAAGTACCCTCATTGAAAATGAAGTCCCCCACTTACAGATATAGAAAAATATGAAACATGGGACTGAACAAGTAAGACTCTCACCTCACAAGGAAGTTCCAAATACCCACATCGGATACCATAGGATTGCTCTTATTTTCTCTACTTTGGCTCTTCGGATGGTCGAGCTAGGATCATTATAGGACTTAATTCGGCTTGTAATGTGGGCTTTCAGGCTGGAGCCCTGGTAGATATGAAATCTTTATAGTGACTAAATCCTCCTTGGCGTTACATACACGTGGCTCCACTTTTCACTTTTTTTCACCCTTTTTGCTTTTTCAAAATTTTCCTCCCTTTTCACCATTTTTATGCAATTGTATTGAGTATGGTGTGTTTTCACGAATTTTCATTCATTTTTCTCTTTTGTATCTTCTTTTCAATTTTTCTTTTTCTTCTTTTGTCACGTCACACCACACACTCATTTTAACCCTTTTCTTTTCTCTTCCTTTTCACCTTCCCAAGATCTATGCACCCCTACTCTAGTCACCTCAACTTAGGCATTTTGCCTAGGTTGAGGTTGTCAATGTCAAGGAGGGACCAGTGCCAAAATAAGGTTTTATTATAAAAAATGGGTACAGTTAATCAGTTAATCAGAAAAATGGTTTATTTAAGGCTCAAAATTGGGATCAAAGGAATCATATTATTCTAGTAGAATTTTTTAAGCTAAAATGGGATAAAAATGGCCCGATGATCCTTTCTAACCAACCATCCTAAAACCTGAAAAAAGACCAACTGGAGCAAGTTCTAGATCCTTTTACGCAGTATTGAACTAGGTATAGACCTCACTCACTCATGAGGTACATGTTTTATGTTCATTCTACTTGTCTGGTTTATACATGGCTAACAGGAACTACTCATGCTAATATTCTAAATGACACAAAAGATCCACAAAATCATGCTTTGCAATCAACAAGAGTACATAGCTAACCATCAAAAATTTTTAAACAGGGTCAATTTTTCAAAACTTCAAAACTAGTGCAATTTGTTGGCTAATGAATCTAAGCTACTTTATATTTAAACAAGAACATCTAAACATGTCGGTTCTACTATAGCATGCTCTAGGAAAAGGAAACACAGCAATAAAAACCCTCGGATGAATAAAAAAATCTCAAAATTACAAGTACACGCCATCCCCTTTTAAAAAGCATGCTTCGTCCCCGAAGCATATAATTTAAAACAGAAGGAAGGGAACATACCTGTGGAACACTAAGCGCTCCTGTCATCTTGTGGATATAGTACCTCCCATTTGCGATCATGGTGCTGGCGGTGGCGGCGCACTCAATGGTGTATCAATAGGGGGGAATGGTTAGCCCCTTAGCAGTAACGATCGCTTCTACGACCTCTGGAATCTCTGGGACTGAATGTGGCTCACTCGAAGGGCCCTTTCCACCTTCAAGCTCGGCATGGGTAATGGTGGAGCTCTCTCTCTCTCAAGCAGCTCTAACGTATGCTCATCGTGAGTCTTCTGGCTCTCCAATCTGATACATCTTGTGCCCTTTATTTTCTTTCTTTCTCTTCTTCTTTAGGGTCTCATCTCCAACATCCTTAGAGACCTCTTTTTTCCCTTTTCTTTCTCAGCTCACGTAGGCTCCTAATATGCCGCCAAATCAAGCTCCTCATCTATGCCAATGTCAAGGTCAGGAAGAGTGGGAACTCCTAGAATTGTCATCTATCTTGTGATGACAGCTCCTTAACCAGCTCCAAGAGCCCCCAACTCCTCATGGAGGCTGCCGGAGTGTAAAGTCTACTCGGTCATGTGAACATTAAAGTGGCTCTCAAGCTATCTAGTATGGCATGTAGGACCTGTGCAGCCACCTTAATCTCATCCTTCACCCTAGGCTTCACATTCTCCATCATAGATTGTACCTTTTTTACAAATACAGTCGATTTCTTAGCCATCTTTTATAGAAATTCCTGAGTACTAGCATGTATCAGTAGTACGGCTCGGGACACCCATAGGTGGTGCGGTGGAGGTGCTGGGAGATACCCTGAATGATCATCTGTAGCCAGTGTGTCTCTTCCTGCTCTTGTGAGGTGGGGATATTCACCTACTCGCCGCCAATTGTCTGTGGTACCGGGACTGCGGTAGAAAGTCGTGCTCGGCTTAGGAACCATTTCATCTCGGATTAAGCTAATATCTGCTATTCACTATCCTACGATCAACTGCTTCTCACCACGACACACCTTGATACCTTCCTCTATGCACAACCTGAATACGAGACTCAAAAATGGGATGGTAGTGCTCAATCCTATAGCCTGATCTTGGATCTCCTTCGTAATGACCATCGAGGAATATTTATGGGGTACACGGACATGATACACACCACCAACATTGCTCTCTTGTCTGCATTGAGGTATTGTCATTCATGGTCGGGGCCAATCGATGGCGAACTAACATCAACAGGCTTTTGCTATGAAGTTTAGTGAATTCTTGGGGACCTGCTTTTCACTAGTGACACATTCTACTTCCTCCTTATCCTAAACAATAAGCGACATCTTAAATCTTTCTCCGCCTCTCATTAATGCCTAACTTCTTAGTCTTTTTCATGGCGTCCACCCAGTAGTCATACTCCAGTGTACCGTGTGTGGTTATGAATTAGGGTTAGAAGACATATACTACCGAGCAATAGGGTGCTCGAATATATCAATAGTTGACCTTGTACCATGACGCACTCCAATTTGGGTTGTTCTTTCAATTTTTGCCCTTTCTTTACTTTCTGCTCCATGGTTTCCAAATAATTGGCATAAATCTCCCAAACGATCTGAAGTGTGATCCAGGGTTCTAACCATCCAATCAAGCCCATAATAGGCGAATATCCACACTTCATCTCTTCCACTTCATTTAATGAATTGGTGAGGATCTGTGACACTTCTTGAATACTATTCCTAGGTTTGTTCTTGATAGTGAGAGTAATACCCTGTTCATAGATCTCCTGTGCACCCTGGTACTCTCCAATAAACAATATGTGATTCTCCCTAGGCGGAGTCTACTCCTGCTTGGCATTGTCTACCTCCTCTCGGATCCGGACTCACTTGTCTCCATCAACCCAGGATTAGGCACTCTCGGACACCTCATTATCATTAGTGACTTCCAAACTCTTGGGCTCTTTCCTCAGCTCCATCCTCAAACTGGGAGGCACTAGCAGATTGGTAGTGGCTGTCTCGACCTAGGCTTTAGCTTTTGCCCTAATGGTTCGGGTCCCATTAGTGTCAGATGTATCGACCCTGTATTCCTCCAGTGAACCACTAGGTGTTTGCGTGCTGTTCGGGTCGAGGTTTCAACTATCAATGCCCTCTAATCATCTGCTTTGGATGCTTTCCTCTTTTGGTCATTGTACCTTTGGAGAAAAGGGCTAGGAGCAAATTTATGAAAAGAAAGTAAGAAAAAAAATTCCTATGTAATTTTTCATGGGTCTACGAGTATGAGTAATACCTTGGAGGTGCGATATGTATTGAGACTCATAATGTCTCAGTCAAAGTTACGACCTCACGGTACAAATGCATTGCCACAAGGTACAATTAGTACCCGCGAGTCATATGACGACATGAAAACCAATGTTCTGTATATTTCCATGACTCATGGTATGACTTGTAAGTCGATTCCACGAGTCATAGGAAGGATCGTACTCACTTTGGACTTAACCAACTTTTCAAACTCCTAGTACGATTTACCAAGTACGACTTCAAGTAGCGGGATACTAAAAGGTCGTACTAGGTTTCATACCTCTTAGATTTTACATATTTTGGCTTGGGACAGTCCCAACGAGCCATCCTATGAGTCATCAGTGTGAAATCAAAGAGTCGTATGAGGCTTGTAAACCTATCCTTGCCTTATTTTCAAATCGATTTGCGGGTGAATTCATTTTTGTGTTGGGTACTTAAAATTCATCAAGTCTAGGTACATTCTTCGTTTTACAACTACCCATTCCTCCTTTTTATTACAACCTGTAACTCAATTTATAGTTGTTCATATTCAATTTTTAACATGTTTGAGATCTGCAGTCACACATTTAATTGGCACATCCTTGCGGTTATTGTCCTTTTATATTTTCATGATTTTTTAGGACTCTAGTTAGTAAACAAGTTTTGCACAAACACAGGCCTCTTTACCCGATTCAAAGCATAATAAATTACTCGAATGATGCAAAATCTTGCTCACTTCATGCGTATTTCGTGAATAGGGTTTGGAACCGTCTTTTTAGCAATTTTTTAATCGAGCAAAAATCTTTCTCAATTGATTTTCTTTTGGAGTTACGGGTGTGAGGGAAGTCGTAGGAGTGCTCGTGGGTTCAAGTTGTAGCACGTGGGATAAGGGTCCGACAATTTTGAAGTTTAAATAGCTTTAGGGCAGATTTAAAAAAATTTGGGCTAAGTCGATTTATTTTAAGCGATTTGATCCATCAAGACTCATACCACGAGTCATAGGAAGGACTACGACTCGTTCTAGGACACAAGTAAAAGAGATGTTAATAAAACTTACCTATGGATATCTGAGTACATCCTATGACTCGTACGCACCACGAAAGAGCCACCAACAGTACCACCACTTTCGTGAGTCTCACTCTTAATTGGAGGTCCATGCTTTGCATAATTCATAACTACAGTGAGTACTGCGACCTACAATGAGTTACAAGTCGTAGGACCAACCGTACACCTGAACTCATGCACCAAGATACATCTCTGCTTCTCATGACTCGTACTACGGCCCGTACAATCCTCTTAAGAGTCGTGCTTGAGACTGTAGCACGAGTCTATTACGCAATTTTTCAGACACCTATTTTTGTTTCTCCTGTGCCCGAGCTCATAAGTCAATAAACTTGGGTTGCCTCCAAGAAGCACTTTGATTTAACATCGCGACATGATGCATGTGGTTCGGTTGCTCCAGAATTTACCAAACCACCACATGGGCTTCCTCCTAAAGCGCACGATCTAACGTATTCGTGGCACGATGCAAGTCTCTTGAGTACTCAAACTTAAATTAAGGAACTCAGAGCTCATCCTTGATTGCTGAGACCACTCTATACTCCTTTAGTTGCTTCATTGACAGCCAGACATTGAAGGTGACCTCTCTTTAACTGTGTGTCTGAATTTTAACAGGTCAGCCTCCCCATCTACTAAAAGCCCTCCCAGTGGCAAGGAATGGTTGCCCCAAAATGATGGGGACCTCAAAATCAACCTCGCAATCAAGGATCATGGGAGTCCACTGGGAATATGAACCTTTCCACTTTAACAAGCACATCAACAGGATCCCCAAAGGCTTCTTCACAGTTCAGTCGGCCATCAACAGTTTGCAGTAGTCTGTATGGGGGCTCCCAAGCCCAGGCTGGTTAAACTGACTAAAGGCATCAAGTGATGCTTGATCCCAAATCATAGAGTGCCCTCGTAAACTCAACATCACCAATAGTACATGGAATGGTCAAGGCACCTGGATCCTCCTTTTTCTAGGCAAGGACCCGTGAGGCTATAGCGCTACAATGATGCACGTTATCCACGGGCTCATAGCTCACAGACCTTTTCTTAGTAACAAGGTCCTTCATAAACTTGGCATATCCTAGCATGCGCTCTAATGCCTCGACCAATGAATGCGTTCTGAGATAATTGTTTTAGCATTGAAGGAATTTTGAAACTTACTATTCTCCACCTTCTTCTTCATTCTTTGAGGGAATGGTGGCGGTGATGGTCGTCAGATAGCCTTATAAATGCATGTGGCCCCTTCGTTCTCTCCTTGTTTAGCCTCGGCCTCCTTCTCAACAATTGGGCCTTAATCAACTTAGCATCCTTATCATGCTCGTTCTCGAAACTCAACACTCATCGCTAATTATGCTTTCTTTCTTCCTTTGAAGCTCGACTACAACCGACGGAGAGTCAACTATGGCTCGCTCCTAGTCATCACAGCCATGCGATCATCATTCTTCGGATTTTGGATTGTGTTGCTAGGTAGTGTACCCTTTTGCCTATGGTTTTCAAAGTACTAATAGTTGACCAGCTGCTGTTCAAATGTTGATAGTCGTGACATGTGACTCAACTCTCTAACCCATGCTAGATATCTCCAGGATGTATTTCAAATGATCATTTGTGGAACTAACCTTCTTTAGCATCTCACCATCATGCGCTCCAACTTTGACTGTCCCCCTCACGTGCATTAGAGAGCGCAGCGTCCTGCTTAGTCGTTGTGGTAACCGTCATTCCTTTTTCATTCTCCCTCTCGCTCACAACTTAAGCTCTATCTCGTAGCCATTACGGTTGTAATTGTCTTTGTATTGGTTTCGACCTTGATTTTCAGAACCTTGGCGTGAAGTGTCTTGTCCAGACCTTTGTGCATTGGTTCGAAACCCACCACCTGGTTGTTTTAAAGTTTGCCTCCTCTAGGAATTTGAGTGCTCGAGGCCTAGTTCTGTGTCCTTTTTGTGTTCCCACATCATTAACTTTTCTGGCTCCGAGCGCCCATGATATGTTTATGAGCAATTCTAATGATGTGTGCATATGGGCCAATTCTTGGTCACGTTCTTCCTCCTTCCTTCATTGGTACGCAGTCAAACCAATAACATATGTACCAGCAGCTGCTTCTGCTTCCCGGGTGTGCCATGCTCTATTTGTTTTTGTCACTATATATCTAGAATAATGCTTAACTCTTAGGTGTGAATCATCAGTGCTTCTCCCACCACTATGTTTGCTAAAGCTTTAGTACTGTTATTCAGTGATCTATAGAAAATCTCTAACAAAATTTCATCAGCAATTTTGTGGTTTGGGAACAGTCGCTTAACTGCTGGAAACTCAACTAGGTTCATGAAGTACCTCTATCTTCGAGTTGTTGGAAATTATATATTCATCCTTAGTGCAATATCTGGAGGGTGGAAAGAATCTCTCTAGAAAAGCTTTGGCAGAGCTCTCTCCAGTTGGTAATGGAATCATTGGGCAACTCCGATAACCATAAAGTGGCTTCCACGTTAGAGAAAGGGGAAGAGTCTTGTACTGTGCATCCTAGCTAACTTTCGGGCAACCTATATGCCTTGCATATCCCAATGAAGTTCATTAAGTACGAGGTTGGCATCATCAGTTCGTGACCACTAAACACCCCCTTCATGTTCAACAATTGAATCGTAGTGCTAGTGATGTCAAATTTTACCCCCTTGAGGCAAAGGTGTTGGAACCAATAGCTCCGATTGACGACTTCATCAATGTTGGGTCATCCTCATCAAAAGTGGGCATATCTCTGGCCTCTATTGCCCATTTAATGGCATCTAGTGTTAACAATCTCATCTCGAGCATCATCGGCTTCCTGAAGTGCAGCTTGCCGAGCTAGTGACTTGCCTGGCACTATTTATCAAGATGGGCATCTCTCTGCTCGTGATTCTCCATCCTTGAGTGTTCTTTCAAATTGAGATCCAAAGGAATTAGGGGTTTCCACTTCGTCGAGTACTTGGCATCAACATTGGGTGTCCAAAAACAAAAGAAAACATAAGTAGGAAATAACAACAAAAAAGTTAAATACAAGCAATTAATCTGATTTTAGCCGTACTCCCGACAGTGGCGCCACTTTTGATAATTCTCAAACTCTCACACATCCACGGCAAAGTATGAAGTGGACGTTGTTAATAAAGAACCCACAAAGAGGTTGGGGTGAACCAAGGAGATAAGGTAAGATCTAGACAAATGCTGGTACTTTAAATTTGTTGGTGAGTTATCTCAAATTGGGGGGTTTAAAGAAAAACAATAATAAAACAAGATCGTAATTGTGGTTTTTTATCAAGATTTGTAAATAACCAGGTTAAGTGTTCCCTATGGGTTCATAACTACTTCGGGTATACACACGTGATTAATATCCCAATGGTTACACATAGAACTGATAACTAGGAGTTATTCAAATGACTGGTTTGTCTCTATCGGATGACTATACTCAATCACCGGATCAGGTCTCATGAACAATTTCAAACTAACGTTATTAATATGTTCCAAATTAACTTTCTTGCGACTACAGCTCAAGTCATACAATGATCATAAAAATTAAGGCTTTGTCGTAATTCTCTTTTCCTAATCTCTACTTCTCTAGGTTCAAGCATGCAAAGAATTTGGGCCAGTCCTAACATTGCGCACCGATAAACGTTTAAAGATGAAGAGAATACAACACAAATATTTAGCATTGGTTTTGAATCACTCTTGTGTAACTATTTCGTTAATTCACCATGGTTCCCCCAGAACCCCTAGTTGTGGAGGTTTAGCCTCATGATTGTAAGATTATAACTAGTATTCATAGACAAACACATAATTAAATACTTACAATAATAATTGAAAGAAAACCTGCTTTGAATATTAATGAACTAAATCAAGAACAATTGATAAAACCAAGTGTTGATCTCAAGAATTGCTCTACAAAACTTGATAATAATTCAAAAACAAAACTTCTCTCAATGTAATCACACGTCCACTGATCTCTCTCTCTACTAAAAAAAAACATAAAAGTATTTATGCAACCATCAAAAACCTTTTTCTAAGCTAATAGGGAAATTTCCACATATGGTGCCCACTCGTCTTACGGTCATACGACCGATAACGAGTTATACGGGTCATACCTTGCTCTCGTACATTCCTTGGCTACTACAGAATTGACTAAATGTTGGCAACTGATACGACTCGTACCATGGTCTGAGTCATACAATCCATCCGTGGCTTGGCTCTGAGAACTTTGACATCTTCTAAAGTTTTCTATGAGTGTTGTATGACTCGTACCTTACTCCTACAACTCATAATTGCTTGTTTGTCTGCTTCGAATATGGGCTAGATCGAGACACGGGACAAGGAACCCCCAAAGAACTCCAAGTTGACCCACGGAATGAACATACATCCAACTCAATCAAATAAAATGGAAGACTTAACATAATAAACATGAGAAGTTGAAATAAGCATAACATCAGAAATACACAAATTTGAAGTTGATTACATTCTATGTCTGAAAAGCCTCTAATACTGATGAGTTGATGGGACAAGACCCTAACTAACTCTCTAAGTCTGATACTAAATACATAAAGAAATCTAATAAAAGCATGGTCCTCGAGATATGAGGACTCACCAACAGTGTGGGATGCTAACTACGAAGGCTGGCTAAGGAAGAGGCTGAGTCTGAGTGCTGGAGCCTGTATCATAAAATGATACAACATAAAGGTAGCGATCAGTACGTGGAATGTACCGAGTATGCAAGGTAAACAAAACTGCTTAATTAAATAAAATCATTTTATGCATGATATAAGAACATAAACAAGACAAGAATTTGAGAGTAAGTCTTGCATGCTATTTTCTGAAAGCATGATACGAGACATAACATAACATCATAACTGAATCCGATTGACCCAAAGCTAAAATATGATAATCGCCGTAAATTGAACATTGGATCAAACCTGATTTAGAACACACACACACACACACACACACACACACACACATATATATATATATATATATCATGAATGATAAACATGCATAACTGAAATCATAAGGAACAATGGGAGACTCGTCATATAACCGACATACCAAATAGAACACATAGTCCCAACTATCACACTCAATTGGGTAGAGTAGTCCAAAAACCTTGTTAGGGCTGAGGACGTTACCATGATATAGATATCAAGTGAAGGCCCTTGGAGTAGGGATAGCTCACATAGAAGGTTGACTGACCCTTAGCCTACTCGGTGCTAGACACTACTCCCAAAAACATGCATATGCTCTCAAACATTTTCAAGGAAAGCTGACCATCGTCGATTGACGAAGCTGAATAATCATGAATATATAAATCTAAATCATACATGAGGAGCAAACAAACCATACCACAAGTTGAGTGAAATTGGGAGTCTAGACTCCAAAATCATGTGGTAAGCTAATATAACATGAATCATAAACCATACTTTTGAACATATGGACTTGACAAACAATTTACCATGCTTGGAAATACTTAATTCACTCGAAAACATGATCATAAACATGGGTAACTTGAAAACCTGCTTTTCATCAATAATATCTTATCGTACTAGAACATTCATCATAAATCTCAACTTTCATGCACTTCTCATAGATGGGCATTTTAATTTATAAAGGTTGAAAATATAATTATATTTGAAAACAATGTAAAAATTTCCCATGAATCATAATTCGATAGTAGGAAGATATTTAGATCATGCCACCCATGCGAGAGAAAATTAGAATTTCATGCATTAGGTTAAAACCCATAGAATAAACATGAAAGTTTCATGATTTAGAGAGGGATTGGTCATGGGTGTAAACAAATTCCCCCATTCATAACCCTACATACCTGAAGTGGACTGATCTTACCACTTCTTGATTGCTCAATGAAGAATTTGAAGGAAGATTTGGAAGGAAAATGAGCTTGATCCTCTCTGCTTTCTCTGCTTTTTGCATGCATGGTAAGAATGGCCTAAAATGAGCTTACCCTCTTAAAACTCATCTTTCATAGCTTAATACGGTGTAGTTTAGGTCCTAGGATCATAGAAGTACATAAAAGTCCTTACTAAATTTGTAGGGTGCTTAGTGCCGGTCCCCACGAGGGGCCGGACGGTCATTACCAAGACCACGACTCGTGGCATCGGTCATCACGTGCAATGTCCAATAATTCATTTGGGGCTCGCAATGGGGGACCCACGAGTCATTACTACTGGTGACTCGTGGTCTGTCATCACCTTCACTGCCCAAGTTCTCAAATCATCAACAAGCGGCTGGCCATTATTCATCCGGAGCCAGTGGTTCTGACCACGACTTGTGGTCGAGGTCTGTGGGGACTTCGAAACCTAAAATTTCCAGCTCCAAGTCTTGTACCTCACCATGTGTTTCTTCATGACTCGTGAGTATACCCCACGGAATGCAGGAAGCGTCGTTACGTGACTGGTGCCCAGTTTCAGTTTTTCTCCGTTTCAACTGCAGGGGTCTGATCTTTTGGGCTTGTGGGGCTACAATATCTCCAACAGGAACAATCATCCTCGAATGTTGAAAATCATACAGAAAGGCGAGAGAAATGCAATCATAATACTCAAATACTGATTATATAATCTGAAAACTGACGGAATGACTAACTCCGATTCAATCTACATGGTTGAACTAATCTCATGAATCATATACACATCCATATACAAGAAAGAGACCGGGGCACATGAACTGAACATGAAACTGAATAGAGGTTTAGGGAAAAAGGCGTGCCTCAATGGCCCAGGCAGTCAGAGAATAATGTAGGTATCTAGGCATCATGTCTTCTTCGACTTCCTACATTAGCTCCGTCAACATACTGAATCTCCATAATAATTTAGCTGAAGCTACTTCCTTGTTCCTTAGTTGTCGGACCTGCCAATCTAGTATTTCTAGCAGAACCTCCTCATAACTAAGGCTATCTTTTACACCAACACTATCCACCGGAACAACTAGAGATGGATCACCTAAAAACTTCTTTAAGAGTGATACATGAAAAATAGGATGCACAGGAAAGTAATTTTGAGGGCAACTCCAATTCATATACCACCTTTCAACCCACTTCACAATCCTGTACGCACCAACATAACGGGGACTAAGTTTTCCTTTCTTTCCAAACATCATTACTCCCTTCATGGGAGACACCTAACACCCAATCGTCCAATTTGAACTCAATTTATCTTCTTCTCACATCGGCATAGGAATTTTGGCACTTTGAGCTATTCAACACTAATCATATCCTGGTTGAACTTTCTCACAGCCTAACATTCAAATGATTTATCTCTTGTACTTCTCCTGCTTCAAACCAGCCAGTAATGCGATCTACATCTCTGCCCATAGAGCCTCAAACAGAGCCATCTGGATACTGGAATGGTAGATTTGTTATTGTATGCAAACTCAATAAAGAGGCAAATGATCATCCCAACTACCCTTGAAGACTATCACGCATGCTCTCAACATGTGTGCTCGAGTATGGTGTCTGCTCTTCTTGACCATCATTTGCGGGTGAAATACTTTGCGACTTAACCTGAGTATCCAGTCATTTTTAAATGACCTCCAAAACTGAGAGGTAAACTGGTACCTTCTATCTGATATGATGGACAAGGAACTCTATGCAACCGCACTATCTCTCGGATGTATAGTTGGCATAATCCTCGCCAAATGTGGTTTTGAGTAGAAAGTGAGCGGCTTTAATTCAACCTGTCTACAACAACCCAAATGGAGTCATATTGACGATGAGTGCAGGCAAACCTATGATGAAGTCCATATTGATTTCTTCCACTTCCAAGTATGAATACTGATATCTGAAGCACACCTCCAGGTCTCTAATGCTCAACCTTCACTTGGCAGCGGTTGGGCACTTAGTTATGAGTCTGATGTCTTTTCTTCAGCGCATTCCACCAATAGACTTCTTTTAGGTCACGGTACATCTTGGTGGCACCTGGATGGATTAAATACTTGGAACAAATGAGCCTCATGTAACATTCAATTTCTCGGAAATCATCAACATAGGGACACACAAGCGACCACGAGTGCGGAAGCACACCATCTCTCATTTGGGAGAAGACCTCTAATTTTGAACAGCTTTCTTTAACCTTTTCCAAAATGGGATCCTCGTCTTTTCTAGTTTATCAGTCACCAAGGACGATTATCCGTTCTGAAGTAATAACACCGCCATCGGTTGAGTTAACCAACCAAACTCCCAACCATACAAGTCGATGCACATCCTTCACCGCTCACTCTCCCCTCATCCACTCGGGACACACTCTCCATAAAGAGTCTACTAGAGTGCGTGCGCTGCTACATTATCCTTTCTTCTTGGATGGTAAAGGACACTCATATTGCGTAATCATAAGTAGCTCCAACCACCTCTTTTGCCGTAGATTGAGATCATGCAGGTAAACAATATTATGGAGCTCTTATGGTCCCTAAACACATCACGGACCCCAGTACAAATAATGTCTCCGTATCTTCAAGGAGAATACACGCCACCACAAACTCCAAAGATCGTGGGTTGGGTAAATCTTCTCATGAACTTTCATCTTTCTGTGGAAGAATATGCTAGAACCTTGCCGTGTTGCATCAGTACGCAACCAAGTCCGATTCTCGAAGCATGTAATACCACAAACCCATTAGTACCCTCGGGTAGGGTTAACACGGTGTTGAGGTGGTCGAGTCTTTAACTCTTGAAAGCTTCTCTCATAAGCTTCTGACCATTGGAACTTCACTTTCTTTTGGGTCAATTTAGCCAATGGCGCTGCAATGGATGAAAAAACCTCAACAAACCTTTGATAGTAGCCAGCTAAGCCCAAAAAGCTCCGGATATTTGAAGAATTCACCGGTCTTGGCCAATTCTTCAGCTCTTCTATTTTTTGAGAGTCCACCTTTATTCCCTCACTTGACACCCTTGGCTAAATGCCATCGAGTCCAAACAAACTGCACTTACTGAATTTAGCATATAATTGGCGATCCTTGAAAGTCTATAGCACCACCCTCAAAATGAAGCGACATGCTCCTCCTCGCTAGAGTATATGAGAATGTCATCTATGAACACAATCACGAACATTTCTAGGTATGGCTTAGACACCATGTTCATCAGGTCCATAAAAGCTGTAAGGGTATTCATTAGTCAAAAGACATAACTACAAACTCATAATGCCCATATCGCATCACATGAAGAGTTTGTTTCGGGATGTCACTCTCCCGAACTTTACGAGTTGATGGTACCCAGATCTGAGATCTATCTTCCAAAAAGCACTTGGCACCCGGCTGGTCAAACAAATCAACGTCTGGGTAGAGGATACCTGTTCTTGATGGTGACCTTCTTCAATTGCCGATAATCAATACATTGAAGTACATCCTTCTTGTAGACAAAAGGCTGGTGCACCCCATGGAGATTTGCTAGGTTTGATAAAACCCTTGTCTAGAAGGTCCTTCAACTAATCTTTTAACTCCTTTAGCTCAGCTGGAGCACTTCTATAGGAGAGATAGATTTAGGGCACATATGAAAAGGGACTAATCTTTTAACTCCTTTAGCTCAGCTGGAGCCATTCTATAAGGAGAGATAGATTTAGGCTGCATATAGGGAAGAAGGTCAGTACCAAAATCAATCTCCCGCTCGAGAGGGACTCCCGATAGATTATTTGGGAAGACTTCTGGATACTCACCTACTACTATGACTGACTGGATAGTCGGGGTCTCAGATGTAGCATCCTTAACCCTAACTAGATGGTATACACAACCCTTGAAAATCATCTTTCTGGCCTTAAGGTAAGAAATGAAATGACCTGCAGGCACAATTGAACTACCCTTCCACTCTATGACTAGCTCACCCGGAAATCTGAACTCTACTGCACGGGTTCTACAATTAACTGAGCCATAACATGCTAATAGTGATTCCATGCCGAGGATAACATCAAAATCGGTTATGGCAAACTCTACTAGATCTGCTGAGGTGACTTTTTGAAGGACTGTGATCGGGCAACTTCTATACACCCATCTAGCTACAACTGAATCACCCATTGGAGTAGAGACTGAGAAGGGTTCTGACAAGATTTCGGGACTGAATCCGAAACTACTAGCCACATAAGGTGTTACAAAAGACAAGGTAGCCCCTGGATCTAACAAGGCATATACAT
>JACEIK010009125.1:22822-36398 GCA_018107945.1 Datura stramonium
GTGATTATTTCATCCAAAAGATGAATGCATCGCGTATTATTTCTTTGCCTCAAATACTTTATTAGATAAATTAAATAAAATTACTCATTTTTATACAATATATCAAGTTCTATTAGTTATTGTTTTTATTTTTTAGAAAGATATAATATAATTGATCATAATTGAAGGTCATTTCTAACATATGAAAATTACATGCAATGATTCAATTAAATTGTTACACCTCGTAAGCTCCTAACGTTCAATCAATGTATTTGTATGTTGGTCAAGAGTTTTAGAATACGACTCGTACGAGAAAGGACCTGGGAAAAGGTCGAACGAACGTGGAATCAAGGTAGCAAGGAAGAAGGCCGGACAGGCTGCAACAGAACAACGTGTCACGGACCCCCTCCCTGCGCATTGGGCGCCGTGACACGACCCAGAATTGGCGCGATGGGGTCCGTGCCACGGACCCCCTGTCCACCGGCCAAGTTTTATATAAGTTTAATTGAATCATTTGGTATCATATCATATTAATAGAGCCTCGTCCAGCAAGTAAGAGATACGACATTTTCAAGTTATTTTCTTTCGATTAGGCTGTCGAACGTCGTTCAAATTCAAATTAACTTCAGGTATCGGGTTATAAGCCTTCAGGGAGAATTACTACAGAGTTAGTTTCTTGAAATACGCCCTAAAAATCAGAACTCCACCGACTAGAAGTTGTCTGAATTGCTCCAAACTGATTCCTAAGCAACCATAGGCATCAAGTAAGTATTTCTCCCTTCTGAACCCTCGAGAAATTATAGGTTACAACCGTATTTTACGTAGTTGAATTACCTTCCAATTGAACACATTGTCAGTGGCATTTTTCCTGTATAAATTCATTAATGAATTAGTATCTCCTTTATTTGAACACGGGTTTCGACTTATTAGTATTAAAAGTTATCATTTTAAGCCGAAGTTGGCATTAAAATTAATCTCTTTCTCCCAGTATTACGGTTATATTTGGAAAGAATCGTTGAATACAAGTTGAAACCCGTCAGTGGTTCGGGAAAAGAAAATTGAGGTATGTTAAGGCGAATTCCTCTAGCAAGTTAGTTTCTATAGCATTATAATACAGTTTGAACCTAAGAAAGGAAGCCAGAAGTCTCGTTGTTGTGAATAGCTATTGTTGTTAGCTGAGTTCAGTATTTATAATTAGTTTGGGATAGACTTTGCCCTGTATAGCCTTCCATGACCAACCCAGTGTTACTAGTTGTGTTACCTGTCAAGGGCTAGATGACGTCGCTCCAAGGAGCGGTATGTCATCCGCAAGGGATGATGATGAGGTTCGAGGACCTTATATAGTCCATTCAATGGATGGACTACTTATATGTCGTATCGGCACGACAACCCCGTTGAGCCTGGTGCCCGGGGTGCAGATATCAGGAGTACACTAGACTCAGATACAACTACAATTCAGGGGTCGAGCGGGCTCAGTTGCAGACCCATGGGACTGGTAGTTTAACACCCCAAAACTTTGCTAGACCAAATTCAAACGTTGCATGAAAAACCACAGGAAACCAGAAGTTTTTCTGTCTCAGATGACTCCCACAACGGATCATTGGTGGAACTAACAGACCATTGCAGTGGGTCGTGGGTTTGTAGTAGAATTTTTCCAAGGTCAAACAATGAGTCATAGGATGACCCGTTGATCCTAAAAATGGGTCGTCCTATCATCCATTGAATCCCAAATTCTAAGATCTACCAGACCCTTCCTGAGACAACGGGACTGAACAACGGCCCGTGGTAGCCTCTAATAAGCTATTATGATCACCCGTCGTCTTCTTCAATGACCCAGCAGTGTGAACCATGAGGGGATACTACGGCCATTGGTTCTACCAATGCATTGTTGTTACCACTCGTTGTCCTCGTGCCCTGTTTTCTTACCAATTCCAATGGGAGGTATCAACGGCCCGTTGTTGCTTCCAACGGACCGTTGTACCTAACCGTGGGTCACTAGTGTGAACCTAGTTTCTGAACCTAGAAACCACAGCCAGATTCAACGAGCCGTCGTTTCTAGCAACGACCTGTTCTGAGGCCCGTTGGTTCCTGTCGGCCAGATTTAAAATTTAAATCCTAGGGTTATTTTTGTAAAATTTCACCTACCTAGTCCCTAAACTACATCGTTTAGGGTTCATTCAGGGGTTTTAGAAGGGGTAATCAACGGTTTCTCCCCATATTCCTTCCCTCATTCTCAAGTACAGAGTGTAGAATTCCTCTGGAAGCACAAAACAGAAGCTAGGGCAAATGACAATCCTCTGAGTTTTTCTCAGATATTTTCACCAGAGTTTCTTTTACAAGTATGTTGGAATTCAGCAAGGAGATTGTTATCCACTTGCGTCCCCCAAAGCTCTCTCTGTTCACTTTCAATCATAGCCCTGAGTTTGTGAATTCAAAATTATTGCTATTGTTCTTGGATCTTTTCATGTAGAGTCCTATCCTATGTTCATTGTAGCTAGTTTCCACCATCTTGTAACTAAAATGATGTTTGATCCATCAAATTAGAAATTTAGCCCTAACTTTTGAAAAGTCGGAAATTAGAATCCTGCTTAAGCTTTGAATTCTTGAAAATTGTTTACATCTTTTAGAGTTAGGGGTTTCTATAATTTGTATGTGTTAAAAACTCAGTTACTTGTATGATATTCAGATTCAGTCAGAAAGCCTATATACTTTGTATTTTCTCAAAATTGTTAGTTTAGCTTTAGTTTAAAGTACTAGAATATTCAGTGTTAGTCAGAAACGTCAGCTGATCAGCTTGACTCTAGTCTCTTCCCGAGGTGCCAGTGGTGCCTCCCAGTTATTAGAATTAGAATCAGAATTTAGTTATTGATCCACTAGGAAGTCAGACACTTCAGATATATAGCTCTGACTTGCCCCAGGACCCCAGTTCAGATTTCAATTTTTTCTTAGACGGTTACGACGCTTCTAGATAAGCAGCTCTGACTAGTCTAGAACCCAGTTTTAGAATCTGGTCCGATAAGACTCTCAGGATACTTGCAGTTATATGTCCCTGACTAGTCTTGGACCCCAGTTTCGAGCTATCAACTGAATAGTTCAGTATAGGTTTCCAGTGGGAGTAGCACTTAGCACCAAGTGGACCGGGATTCCAGCGCACCCAGGTTCCCAGAACTACGTTGCCAGCGTAGGTTATAGTTACATATTATTGGCCTGAATGGCACCAGACTTTTGTGATCACCCAGTTCATGCCTTTATACCCTGGAAAGGTATATTGGGTCCTACCGGTGGGGTGTATACATCAGACTCCACGTCTAGCTCACGTGGCTATATGTTGGTTACAGACTTTCCCACTAGTCAGTCAAGTCTAGTTTCAGAATAAGAATCTCAGTTCAGTTTTAGATCTATCAGTTTAACTCAGTTCAGTATAGTATCTCAGACTAAGAACTTTCAAATTTAAGGCATGTCTTCGACCACCAGACAGGGTCATTTTGACCATCTCAGTTACTTCATATTATTTCAGTTTAGATAAATAATTGGTCATTGCGTGTATTTCCAGTTCAGTCACTTACATCTATCAGTATTTTCCTCTCACATATTTAGTACATTCAAAGTACTGACGCATACTTTTATGTTGTATCGTTTCATGATACAGTTGCAGGTTCTCAAACTCGGCATTGCTAGCCGCCGCAGTTTAAATTCTCCACCTCAGCAGTTGGAGTGTGAGTCCTTATCATCCGTGGGAATTATTTCTTTCTTTCAGTCATTTTTTTTAGTTTTAGTTAGACTTAGAGTTAGCTGGGGCCTTCTCCCAGCAACTCCTCAGTTAGATGGCTTTCAAACATACATGATTTTCAAATTTATCAGTATTATTCAAATGTTTTGAACTTTTTGTTCTAAGAATTGTCTTTCATAAATGCTTTATGATATTGTTTCAAAGTTCCATTGTGCATGTTTACTCAGAATACCAATGTATGATAAACCAAGGGTTGACTTGGGATTACTTGTAACTCCTAGTACCATGTTCCGTCCAGGGTGTAGACTCGGTGCGTGACAGGTAGGACTGCTATAGTTATTAGTTGACTTGTTTTGACCTTGTTAGGGGTATATAGATTGAAGCATACTCGCCAGGGCTTATGGAGGCCCCGAGTGGGTTATTCTATGCTGGTTGTACCTTCTGGCTTATGGGGGCCAGGTAAGGTTCTTATTTGCACCATTCACTGTTAGATTAGACATCAGGAAGTTAAGTTATTTAGGTTATGCCTCTATCTCTTTCACTCAGTTACTTTTGGTTTCATTTTAAGTTTTGTTCAGTTATTTTTAGTTTTGGCCTTATATATTCGGTACATATTGTACTGACGCCCATTTTGTGGCGCTGCATTACTTGTCTGCAGGTGCGGATAGACATGGATCAGGACCTTCCTAGCTTTCAGCCCAAATTAGCAGTGCAGTCAGCTACTCTCCTCTGGAGCTTATCAGTTAGAAGGTTTGTTCTTTTGATTGTACAGTATGGGTAGGTCAAGGCCCAGTCTCGACCAATATTCTACTCTTAGAGGCTTGCAGATTTACAGATTCCCTGTGGTTAGTTTGGTGATGGTCATGTAGGGCCTTGTTTAGCTGTTAGATAGTGGCCTTATCGGATATAGTTTAGTTATAGTTGCCTAATTTTCATTTCAGTTGAAACTAGACAACATGGTAGTCTTGTCGGCCCACATAGGACTCCCTTCTATTGCTTGTTGTTGGGTAGCTATTTTCTTTTATAGGTGGCTATATGGCTTTGTCGGCCCATATAGGACTCCCTTCTGTTGCTTGTTGTTGGGTAGCTGTTTTCTTTTACAGGTGGCCCACATAGGACTCCCAGTGTGGTGCTAGGCGCCAGTCATGCCTCCCAAGGTGGGGTGTGACAAATTTGATATAAGAGCAGGTCGTATCCCAGGGAGTCTGCAAGCCGTGCTAAGTAGAGTCTTGCCTATGGATGTGTTGTACACCACATTTTATAGACGGGAGGCTGCGAGGCATGATAGGATGGTTACTCTTCTTTCTCTTCCAGCCGTTCTATAGAACTATATAGTATAGGATCGACTCCCTAAGCTTACCATATTCTGCTTGTCTACAGAGAAATGTCGGACATGCGACAGACCACGACTGGCAAGAAGTTGGATGTCACAGCAAGAGAGGGCACTAGTCGGGTGCCCCAGTCAGAGTCAGCCCGATTTGAGGGAGACAGGGAGACTCCATCTCGGTCTCCCCAGCAGTCTCCGCCTGTCAGGAGCCACCCAGAGTGGCAGATGCGTTGGTAGCACCTCCAACAGTCTCTATACAAATGCTATCAGACCAGGAGGTTAGAAGTGTTGTTTTTATGATAGCTCAGATGTTGGCTACACAGTGTCAGCCAGTGGCACCCGTGGTTGCAGAGTCTTTGGGAGGACCTAGTAGTTCAAAGTTCTGAGAGTTCCTCGCTCTGAGTCCCCCGTATTTAACAGGGACGGATCGAGATGAGGATCCTCAGGACTTCCTGGACCAATTGCATCAGATCTTCAGGGCGATGCATGCCACACTTGCGGAGCCGGTTGAGTTAGCGGTATTTCGGTTGCAAGACATAGCAGTATTATGGTACGAGAGTTAGAAGAGTTCCTGAGGTAGAGATGTTTCTCCTCCGACTTGGTCCAACTTTTTAGAGGCCTTCTTGGACCATTATTTTCCGCGAGAAACCCGACAGGCCCGGGTAGATCAGTTTCTGCATCTGGAGCAGGGTTCAATGAGTGTTCGGGAGTATGCTATGAGATATGACTCCTTGGCCCGATGTAACACCCCGAAACTTTTCTGGACCAAATTCAGACGTTGCATGAAAAACCACAAGAAACCAGAAAACTTTATGTCTCAGACGACCCATACAACAGACCATTGTAATGAGTCATGGATTGTAGCATGTCTCGGGGGGGCCAACAAGTCATAGGACGACCCATTGATCCTAAAAAAGGACCATCCTATCGCCCGTTGAATCCAAATTCTAGGGTCTACGGACCCTTTCCTCGAAACAACGGGAGGGAACGACGGCCCATGGTAGACTCCAACGAGCCGTTGCGACCACCCGTCATTCAGTTCTATAACCCAGCCGTGTGAACCACGAGGGGATACAATGGCCCTTTGGTCCTACCAACGAGTCGTTCTTATCACCCATCGTCCCCGTGCCAGTTTTCTTACCAGTTCCTACGGGGGGTATCAACGGCCCGTTGTTACTTCCAACGGACCGTTGAAGCTAAATGTGGTTCACCAGTGAGAATATAGTTTTTGAACCTAGAAACCACAGCCAGATTCAACGAGCCATTGTTTTGACCAACAACCCGTTCTGAGGCCCGTGGGTTCTTGTCGGCCAGATTTCAATTTCAATTCCCAGGGTTACTTTTGTAATTTACCACCTTTTTAATTCCTAAACCTTGTCGTTTTGGGGTCTTAGGAGGGAATATAAAGGGATAGAATGACAATTCCCCTTCCTCCTTCACTCATCCTCTCAGAAACTAGAGTGTAGAAACAGTCAGGAGTTCAGAGCAGAAGCTAGGGCAAACGTTCATCTTCTCAGTCTTTCTTCAAGATTTTTACCATATTCTCTTCTACAGGTATGTGGGAATTCAGCAAGGGGATTGTTCTCCCCTTGCATCCCCCGAAAATCCTCTCTCAGTTAAATTTCAGTCCTAGCCCTGAATTTACGAAAATTAAGATATTGTTGTTGTTCTTGGATTAATTCATGTAGAATCTGGTCTCATGCTAATTGTAGTTATTTTTCCACCATCTGTTAATAAAAATTATGCTTGTTCCACCAACTTTAGAAATTCAGCCCTAACTGTTGAAATGTCAGAAATTAGAATCCTTCTTAGGCTTTGAATTCTTGAGAATTGTTTGCATCTTTCAGAGTTAGGGGCTTTTATAATGCTTGTATGTGTTAACAACTCAGTTACTTGTATGACATTTAGATTCCGTCAAAAAGTTTATATACTTTGTATTTTCTTGGAATTTTCAGTTCAGTTGTAGTCACAGTATTAGAATATTTCAGTATTAGTCAGAAATGTCAGTTGATCAGTTTGACTCCAGTTCATTTTCGAGGTGTCAGTGGTGCCTCCTAGTTTTCAGACTCAGATTCAAATTTCATTTATTTGGTCTATTAGGCGGTCATGACATTCAGTTATAGCTCTGACCAGCCCCAGGACCCCAATTCAATTATCAGTTGTTCTTAAGACGATCACGACGCTCCCAAATAAGCAGCTCTGACCAGTCTTAGAACTCAGTTTCCAAATCTGGTCCTATAAGACGCTCAGGGAACTCTCTGACAGTATCCCTGGGTCAGTATAGTCTTGGGCCCCAGTATCGAGCTATCCGCTTGTCAGTAGTAGCAGTAATAGGATTATCCAATGGGAGTAGGACTTAGCACCGAAAGGGCCGAGGTTCCAGCGCACCCAGGTTCCAGAACTACGTAGCCACCGTAGGTTATATATATTTACTTGGCCTCATGACCCCTTTGACAGTGATTCTCACAGTCCATGCCTTTATACCCTGGCAAGGTATATTGGGTCCTACCGGTGGGGTGTGTACATCGGACTCCACGTCTAGCTCGCGTGGTTATATGTCGGTTATAGCCTCTCCCACTAGTTAGTTCAGTTTACTCTCAGATTTCTCAGTTTAGATCAGTTCAGTGTAGTATTTCAGACTTAAGACATGTTTATGACCATTAGCCAGGGTCACTTTTGACCATATCAATTTTACACCAGTTGTATCAGTTTTCAGTATTTCAGTTGGTCATTTCATGTCGTATCAGTTCAGTATTAGTTCTATCATATTATTCATGTTTCACTCACTTACTCAGTATATTCAAAGTACTGACGCATACTTTTATGTTGTATCGTTTCATGATATAGATGCAGGTTCTCAGACCCAGCACCGTTAGCCGATTACGTTCAGGTCTCTCTATCAGCAGCAGCAATGTGAGTCCTAATTTTCTGAGGGCACATTTTATTCATTTTAGTTTTTTTATTGTTTTCATCTAGACTTAGAGTTAGTTGGGGGCTTGTCCCAACAACTCCTCAATTAGATGGCTTTCAGACAAGACTTGATTTCAGACTTTCAGATATTTTAGATCTCTATGTTCAGTCTTTAATTTTTCATAAATGCTATTATATATTATTTTAAATTCCGTTGTGCCTGTTTACTCAGAATACCAGTGTATGATATACCAGGGGTTGACTTGGGATCACTCGTGACTTCAAGTACCGTGTTACATCCAATGTGTAGGTTCGGGGCGTGACACCCGATATGCACCAGTTTTTGTAGATACCATGCAAGCTAGAATGCACAGATTTATTATGGGGCTGCTTCCAGAGTACATAGAAACATGTATTACGACTACGCTGCGAGAGGACATGGATATTGCCCGTGTTCTAGCATTTGCGCAGAATATTGAGGGGATCAGGCAATAGCAGTGGGAGATAGAGAGGGCAAATCAGGAGCAATGCCGCAGGGCTAGACCTAGTGACACTCAAGTAAACTTTTAGGGCAGACCCAGGCCACGACTATCAGGCAGGCCACCAAGACCCCCACCTCCACAGCAGCAGTAAGGTGGTAGACCTGGCCGTCGGGGGCACCGGCCATCGGGTTCGCAGTAGAAGAGAGAGTCAGAGTAGAGTAGACTTATTGTGCCACCTTTCTCTATTTGCAGTCGACGACACCTTGAGGCATGCAGGTATGGTTCTACTGCATGTTACACCTGTGGACAAGAGGGTCACTTGATGAGGGATTGTCCAGCCACGGGTCAGAGTGATCGAGACCGACAGGACATATCTTCAGTAGGGCCATATGCCCCAGCATCTCCAGCAGGGCGTAGGCCCTGAGCTCCAGCCGGCTAAGACCGAGGCAGGTCAGACGCATCGAGTTCAGGTACCGGTGCAGATCACACTTATGATTTACTGGGGCGACAGGAGTCAGAGTCGTCACCAGATGTTGTGACATGTATGTTGGATATTTGCTCCCATTCAGTTTATGTTTTGATAGACCCAGATCGTAGACACGGGACAAGGGATCCCGAGAGACCCCAAGTCGACCCATGGCTAAAGCATACATCTAAATCAATCAATAAACTGAAGAATTAACAGTATAAACTCAGCGGAAGTCTAACTCAACATAACATTAGAATAAGCATACGAAGTTGATTACATACATGAGTCTGAAAAGCCTTTAATCTAGACGAGTTGATGGGACAAGACCCTAACTAACTCAACAATACAGAAACTGAAATACATAAAGAAAGATAGATAGTCTGGTCCTCGGAAGATGAGGACTCACCAATAGGTAGACTCTAACTCCGATGAACTACCTAAAAGTGGGGCTAAACCTGAGAGGCGGGTCCTGAATAATGAATCTATATAGTATAGAAAGTATGCGGTTAGTACGTGGAATGTACCGAGTATGCAAGGTAAGTAAATCGCTTAAGTAAAGTAAATCATTTAAAGCATTTCATATCATATCATAAGCTTTCACATCTGAGGGGAGGGTTAGCATACGCTCTTTCTGAAATCATAAACTTTTCATAACATGATGATACATAACTTCATAACATCATAGCTGACTCGAATGACTTAAAGTTGAAATATGATATTTATAAGAAAAGCTAAACAATGAGTCAAACCTTTCTTTTAGAACATGCATGTATAAAATAATAACCATGAGTAATGAATGTGCAAACCTGAATCATATTGACAATGGGAGACTCGTCACTTAACCGACATATTATGATAGAGCTTACGTGGTCCCAACTATCACACTCAAGTGGGCGGAGACATCCAAAACCTTGTCAGAACTAAGGACGCTACCATGATATAGATATCAAGCTAAAGGACCATTCGGGCAAGGGGAAGCTCACAAGGGAGGTACCAAGACATATAATAGTATCAACCTACGTTGGCGCGTAGTTCTGGGGCATAGGGTGATCGACCCTTAGCCCGCTCGGTGCTAGACTCTTCTCCCAAAAACATGCATATGCTCTACATCATATATAACGAAGCTCAACATCGTCTATTGACGAAGCTCAACATCGTCTATTGATGAAGCTCAACATGAAATCATACATAGTCTCAACATCGTATGAAAATGAAGCTTAATAATAATATACATCTCAATCGAATTCATGCATATGAGAAACTTTAGTTTAAAACATACTACAAGATGAACATACTTGGGAGCCCTTGCTCCAAAACCATGTGGTAAGCTTATTTCGGGAAAATCATCATTTGAAATCAACATGTGGGCAATGCCCAAAGCTTTATCATACTTAGAATTGCTCAATTCTCATTGAAGACATAATTATAGACATGGGTAGTTTCAAATCATGCTTTGCATCATTATCACATTTACTTCGTAAATCTTACTTTTCATGATCATATCGTCAATGGGCTTCAACATTCATAAAGCTAAAAATATAATTTTAATTGAAATTATTGTAAAATCAGCCAATGCTTCACAATTCGATAAATACATCATAATCTAATCGTACCTATGTAAAGAAATTGAATATTCATGCATACGGGTAAAACCCCTCACTTGATCATAGGAGATTTTTATGATTCAATAAAAATTGGGCATGGGTATGGAAGAAGACACCCACTCATAACCCTTACATACCTAGAAGGGGTGATTCTACAACTTTCCTAATTGCCCAAGATGAGATTCCAATGGAAACCTTGAAGACTTGCTCGAAATCACCTCTTCAACCTCTCAACATTGCATGCATGAAATGAAATAACTTAGAATAGGTTTTTTTCCCTCTTAAAACTCTTCAAAACGAGACTTAAACGACGTAATATAGGCTTTAGGAACTTAGGAATTACGAAAAGACCCTTACTAAATTTGCAGAAAAATATTGCCAGGTGGTCCTAACGGACGACCTGAAGGATCGTGGTCCAAGGCAACGACTCATCGCCTAGCTCGTTAGGTACATTGCTTGTCAAATCTCCTGGATGGTAATGGGTCACATAACGGTTCATCAGGGGTGACAATGACTTGTGCTCACCAATCGTTAACTGCACTGCCTCAAACTCAAAAATTAATCATCTGGCTGGTAAGGGGGAACTCAACAAATCGTGGTGGATGACCACGACTCGTGGAGACCACCCGTGAAGTACACTAGTTCCTTCCTTTTCTCTTCCTCCTCCCTGACCCCACGGCTGACCTAACGACTCGTGGTGTCTGACCATGAGTCGTTCCCATCCCAGTGGGGACCCTTTTCTCCTAATTTCCCAACTCCTCACTGGTACCCCCCACGTGTCACCTGAAAACTCGTGGGTTGTCCTCACGAGTCACCCCATGACTCGTCATGTGCCTGCAACATCATTTTTATATTTTACCCTTTTTAACTCTCGGGTATGATTTTTGAGCTCCCGGGGTATAACACAGGCTCCACTTTGTCTTATGTTACGCCATTAGTGGCCCGAAAGTTTGGTATAACGCCAGAATTACTTCAGCGACCTTTTTCAGTGTCAACACCCGTTGGTGATTCTATTATAGCTAAAAGGATCTACCGGGGCTGCACAGTAGAGGTTGTTGGTCGCCAAACTTCGGCAGATTTAGTGGAACTATAAATGCTTGACTTTGATGCAATTATGGGCATGGAATTGCTAGCACCATGTTATGCCAATGTAGCATTTGGACCAAAACTGTCCCATTCCACTTTCCAAGGGAGGTAATACGAGAGTGGAAAGGCAATGCAGCCACGCCAAAAGGTAGGTTTATATCCTATCTTCGGGCGAGAAAGTTGATAGCAAAGGGATGTATCTATCATATTGTTAGGGTTCAGGATGTTCAAGCAGAATCCCCGACTCTTCAGTCCATACCAGTAGTCAATGAATTTTCAGATGTGTTCCCAGATGAACTTCCTAGTATTCCCCCAGAATGGGAAATCGATTTTGTATCGATCTATTACCAGGTACTCAGCCTATATCCATCCCTTCGTACCGAATGGCTCCTACTGAGATCAGAGAAAATTGAAGGAACAGCTAAAAAATCTGTTAGATAAAGGCTTCATCAGGTCGAGTACTTCATCATGGGGTGTGCCAGTTCTGTTTGTAAGAAAGAAGGATGGCTCCCTCTGCATGTGTATAGATTACCGGCAGCTAAATAATGTCACCATCAAGAATAAATACCCATTTCCCAGAATAGATGACTTGTTTGATCAGTTACAAGGGGCGAAGTATTTCTCTAAGATCGACTTAAGGTCTGGGTATCACCAGGTGAGGGTTCGGGAGAGAGATATCCCAAAAACGGCCTTTTGGAATATGTACGGCCATTTTGAATTCTTATTTATGTCCTTCGGATTGAAGAATGCTCCTGCAGTGTTCATGAATCTGATGAACAGCATCTTCAGGCCATATCTGGATTTGTTTGTGATCGTATTCATTGATGATATTCTGGTGTATTCCCTTTCAAAAGCAGAACATCGAGATCATCTGCGAACAGTGCTTCAGAGTCTTAGGGATCACCAGTTGTATGCAAAATTTTCTAAATGTGACTTCTGGATGAATTAGGTAGCCTTTTTGGGTCATATTGTGTCGGATGCTAGTATTCAGGTAGATTCACAGAAGATTGAGGCGGTAAAGACATAGCATAGACCTATAACTCCAACTGAGGTTCGTAGTTTTCTGGGGTTAGTTGGGTATTACAGAAGATTTGCAGAAGGGTTTTCTAACTTATCAGCACCTTTGACCAATTTAACTCAAAAAGCAGCTAAATTCCACTGGACGAAAGTGTGTGAATAGAGTTTTCAAGAGTTGAAAAACAGATTGACATCAACGCCAGTGTTAGCTTTGCCAAAAGGTTCAGAGGGCTATGCAGTGTATTGTGATTCTTCAAGCATCGGTTTAGGGTGTGTTTTGATGCAACATGGTAAGGTAATTGTTTATGCTTCAAGGCAGTTGAGGAAGTATGAAAAGAATTACCCCACCCACGATATGGAGTTAGATGCAGAAGTTCATGCCTTGAAATTATGGAGGCACTATTTGTATGGCGTCCATGTAGATATATTCACTGACCATAAAAGCCTCCAGAACATTTCCACTCAGAAAGAGTTGAATCTACGACAGCGTTGCTGGTTAGAACTTGTCACGCCCCGCCTTGGGAGGCATGACTAGCACCTGGTGCCCTACTAAGACCTAGACTATTGGACTACTGAGCCTAGGCACTTCTGGTGTCAGGCTGACTCTAACTCTGGATTCATGGAACCAACAGGCTATATAACGGCTGTATATACAGCCTCCGACCGACTAGGCCTATAGCCACTTTTAAGAAAGCAACAGCTAACCAAAACAACAGTAGTATGAAGGAACCTATGCGGGCCGACAAGGCCACCATGCTGTCTAGTTACTTCTGAATCAAGAAAACAAGTGTTAAACTGTTACGTGACCAACAAGATCACCACTACCAACTGAATAAGGCCCCACACGATCATCATAAACAAACTAAAACATATACACGGCCTCACACACGGGTACAGCTAACCACAGGGAATATACAATCTGCAAGCCTCTAAGTATACTGATAAGATGGTCGGGACAGGGCCCCGGCCTAC
>JACEIK010009126.1:26374-40091 GCA_018107945.1 Datura stramonium
CTAAATAGCCTTTTAAATTTGATTTATTTTATAATATAGAAGCTATATAAAGAACTTTTTCATGTAGGTGTTTCATTGGAAATTACATTTACTATATGTTACCTCATTTTTTTTTTATTTCGATTTAATTAGTATTTTAATGCTTTTAACAGGTTTTTTACTTACTGCATCATAAAATTGGTAACACTTTTCTATTTTGTATTTACTTTTTAAAAAATAATGTGATATTTATTCTATTATTTGTCAATTGAAGTTGCTTGCCTTTTTAATCAAAACACCACAATTAATATATGTTTGGAACATATTATATTTTTGAACATTAATTTTGTATGACAAATAATAAACTCTTTATATATTATGCAGGCCTAATTAAATTTGACGATTTTAATTTTCAATTTTGATTTTTTTGGCTCGTTATGAACAATCCACGTGTTGAAAAAAAAATCGTCCAAAAAATCATAACGATTTTAAAAATAACTCAAGTAAAACACATGGGTGGCTCAAAGGTAAAACCATTTCTTTAAACAAAGATAAAGTTAAATTTTTTAATTTTCGGGTTTGAGACTATCGTTAATACAAAAGTACAAGTTTTGAGTCAAATCACTGTGTTCTGTCAAACCCGCATCTTTTAAGGCTAATTCCATACCTACCTTTAGACCTAATAAATTAACAAAAGTTCCAAAATTTCATCATACATTTATTTATTTATTTATTTATTTATTTCACCTTCCAATTTCTAAATCAGTTTATTATTTGAATTAACTAATTCTCGTTATCTTGTTTGGCTGATTCATATATTAGAAAGTAGGTACTTTTATCTCTTTATATAAAGTTAATGAAATAAATTAATCAAGACCTCTTCATCATGACTCGTGACTATAATCTGACTTTAGGTCACAAATTTTATTGAGCCGTCCTTATAAGAAAAGACACTTGTCATCCGAAGAAATCAATAGTGTTTCTAGCAACATTGCAACTCCAAGAACTGCGAGGTACACGATTATGTGATGATGTCCTTCCACATGGACCTCATGTACCAGCTGATTCGGACATCATTTTATCGCGATACTCTGTGGGAAGGATGAAGTAGTCTGTGTGGGGAAGAAGATTGCTTGGAATTTAAACCGGAAAGACGGCTCTCTCCTGACGAAACAAGAACTGAAAGGCCTGAAGATGTATAAATAACACACCAGTACAACCAATGGCATACTTGACCCAAAGAATTGTAATACAGGGAAAATAGTCAATGCAATTCTGATAATGTATTGCATAACAAAGAGATCCCACTTTAGTTTATGCTGACTGAATTTGACAGCCAAAAGGCTTCTGCAAGTAATGTTTTCTCCTTGACAATAACACCATGTACAAAAAAAAAAAAAAAGGAATGTGATCAACAAAATTTGTCACTCATTTTATTGACAAAAGTGGTATTATAATGCCCAATGTCAGGCTTTCCAACTTGGAAAAGAAAATTAATTTAAGCCATCAGGAAAGAATAAGCAAAATCTAGTAGCGCAGCCAGTATGTCCTGCGTCTGAACCAGTTATAATCAGGCAAATCTTGAATCGGTCCCCTGGCTGATATCGCGATATCCTATACAAAGGGAAATTCAGAGAAAAGAAGGTTTCATCCTCTAGTATTTGTAATGGATTCAGGAAATATAAGATGGAAGTCATATGGTTAGTGTCAACAGATCTGCGTGTTAATAAAAATATCATTACTTGTGTCTCCCTGTGATTTTATAGCCTTTAAATAGTTAGTGACTGAAACTAGATGTATAGGAGGCGATCTCAGGGGCTTACCCTGTCGAAAATAAAACGATTTGCAACTCGCTTGATAGTTCCGGCATCAACACTGTCTATTCTGGAAAATAACTCAGCATATGGAATTCTGCGGCCATATGTGATTAACTGCAACAAAAAAAGAATTTCCAACCGTAAGAAAATTTAGTAATTCCAAAGGGAGGCATCAAGTGTCAAGAATGAAAATCAAGGTCATCTATTCGACCACAAAGCATTCAAGCATACAGAACACGATCTGCTAACTGAAGACAGTAATTGAATTAAATATGATAATTCTCCTACCATCTAGCCCATCTAGGTTCCATTCATTTACAGGAAAAATGACACGCACAAGCTTTTCCGCTCCTACTTTCCTTCGACATTTCCTCCAATCCTCTCAAACATGGTAATAGTAAACAATTCACAACTAAAGCGCTACGTTTCCACCACAATAAACTGCTCGGAGAAGGAAGAGATAAGAGGTCCTATGGAGAATGTGGTCAGAAATCCACAATAGAGTCCGACCACAACGACCGAATTGATTATCTGTAAATGACCCTAGAGCCTTGTCAGCAAAGCTATGAAACAAAATGTCCATATATGTAACACGAGCCAAGTCTAGTTACCTAGTGACTGGTGGATGAGAAGTGAAAAAAGCATATCTCCGAGGGCGTATCTAGGTGGAGGGGTATAGGCTCACATTAGGGGACAATTAGACCATGAAACATGACCCACCGAGCCCTCCCAAACTACCACCAAGCCCACCCAAGTTTGGGAGAATCAATGACCCGCACATTTATTAACTCAGCGTACTTTTACCTGCCCAATTCAGCTCATCTAAAAGTTGAGTGGATTTGGGAAATATATGTAGCCCAAATTGTCCCCCACGTGAAACCTTGTCAAAATAATTTTAATACTTTTTTTGCTTAATATGTTATGTATAATCGTAAATCATAATAACGGAAAATATTTTGTTTAGGTAATCAAATAAATTATAAGAAAATAATCAAAGAAACTAAAATTATGCAATAGTTGGGCGGTTGAACACTGACCCATTGTTTAGATCATCCAAATCCAGCTCAAGTGAGAAGTGACCTTTGGACAGGTCATTAACCCGCTCATTTAGTAACTTAGTCAAATTTAACCTACTCAAATTCAGCCAAAACTGTCCATTTGACACGTGCAACTCATGCTCCTCTTCCCAGACCGTGTATACCAATGTTATATTTCTACAAACTAATTTAAATATATATGTATATGCTCCCAAAACTCGAAACGTCCTATGCTGCAATGACACCTCTACAAGTGAAAATGGAGGTTCAAATCCCACGTTTGTCTTGTTATCTTTTCTTTTTCTAGAATTGAGCTAGGATGTCCAATTTTCTTTTTTCTAGATTTGGGCCCAGCCACTGAGGAGGGGCATGTTTGGTGTCCCCTGCTGTGTTATAACAAAGTAGTTTTTTCTTTTTCTTCTTTCTTTATTTGATTATTCTTTCAAAATCCCCGAGTTTGGCAAATTGAATTTGTATCTCTTTGTCACTGTAAACAACAACAAACTCAGTGTAATCTCACAAGTGGAGTCTGGGGAAAGTGGTTGTACGCAGCCTTACGCCTTTATCCTTACCTCGTGAAGATAGAGGGTTTTTTAAGATCGACTTCCGGCTCAAGTAAAACATATCAAACTCAAGTATGAAAGAAAATACAGTAATCAAAAAATTATGCTAAAGATAAAGGAGGAGAACAATAGTAAAACGACAAACAAGATGTAACTGAAGCAAGAAAAAACAACCTTCTACGCTAATCCTCGCCCTCCATAACCTCTTATCTAGGGTTATATCCTCCTTAAGCTGCAGGTGTGTCATATCCTGTTTAATCATCTCTCCTTAATATTTTTTCGACCTATCTTTACCTCTCCTCATACTCTCTATGGCCGACCTCACACCTCCTCATTGGGGTATCTGTGCATCTCTCTTCACATGCCCAAACTATCTCAACCTCGTCTCATCCATCTTGTCCGCCACGCAGATCACTCCCACATTGCTCCGAATATCTTTGTTCCTAATCCTATCCCTCCTAGTATGCACACACATCCATCTTAACATCCTCATTTTTGTTACCTTCATCTTCTGAACGTGCGAGCTTTTGACCGACCAAAACTACGCCCCATATGATACTGATCTGACAACCACATTATAAAATTCTCTTTAAGTCTTGGTAACACATTCCTATCACACAAGACACCGGATGTGAGCCTTCACTCCATCCACCTTACTCCAATACGATGTCTAACATCATCATCAATATCCCCATTTCCTTGGATTATAGATCCAAGATACTTGAATTTCCTTTCTTGGAGAATTTACACAATTAAACCAAATGTCTTATATTAAAACTAATAGCAAAGGATGAGTCAATTAATCCAAACCTATTCGACACAGAGTATAGATTTACATGTGAAAAATCAATAAAATTGCAAAAAATAATTTTATTTTGAACCTATAATTTCAAAAGTGTAATAGGTTCGTGGTTAGAGCCTAAAAATTGGACTCATCAAATGTAAATTCTAAATCCACATCTTTGTAAATCGTAATAGTGCATCCATGCTCTTGAAATCCTAAGATCCGCCCCTGTTAATCTCTATTTCTTCCTTTCCAACTAATAACCAGACGCTACTGACCCATAACTTGCCTAAGAAAGTGAATCAAAAGGCCTCTCCGTTTACCTTTCCCCTCCTTTTCATGGGACCAAACGTAGCGTAAATGACTTACAGCCTAAGCCTCAATAAAAGATTTCCAATTAATTCAACTTTAGATCATTGTGCCTGATGGATTCGTCCTTTCGCATTTTCTCCACCACACCCTTTCTCCCCCTTTTATTTTAAAATCAGGACAACTAAGAGGGAAGATTCTGTTTCCATATTCTTTTTTTTTTCCCGACTATGGCAGTGTCCAGACCAACTTCGCATCTCAACTATTCCATTGAGTACCTATTACCTCTCACCAACACAAGTACCGGATAATTCTGCCTACCAAAGTTTAAGCAGATGAGAAAAAATCACCTAGCATTATTTGTCTCCGTTAGTATTCTTCTTCTTTCCTTCTTGGTTGGCATTGGATGACGTCTGCTACCTCTTTTCCTTCTAAAGAAGAGCCTTTATTTTATTTTACTTTATTTTTTATGATGATAGCAGAGCCTTGTTTGATGAAGTTAGGAACAAGGAGACTAGAATGTCTCAGATCTAGGGAGCCAAATGCTCTCTCCTTTATTTATATACTAATTTATTTTGATCAAGACTCTCTCCTGTAATTATTTCTGGTTACAAATATATTCTCTTTGATTTTACCTGTCGTCCAATGTCTTCAGCAGTAGGGCCCGATCCATCAATGTGGAGCATTAAAGAAGATTTCAGCTGCAGGAGATTAAATAAAGAAAATATAAGTTCTTGATATTGCTAAAAGGACATACAGTCAATAGGGAAAAAGTCCCTAGAATTTAAATGGAGGTAATAACACTCTAATATAGGTCCAAAAGAATAGCTGGGGAGTGAGTGTTACCTGATTACGTGCACGAACCACATCAGCTTCAGACACTCTGTAACTTAACTTGCATATTCCATTCATGATCACATAAGCTAAGTCACTCAAGCAATCAGGCTGTAACAAGCAGAAAACACGGATGAGTGAAGCTAGGTCCGCATGCAAAGATCACTTATATTTATAATGAGAAATCACTTGGTGGAAAGGAACAAGTTTTCAATCTGCTATCTTCTCTAAATAGACATACTTTAAGAAATATATTACTTATTTTTATTGGTGACATACTTCAAGAAATATTAATCGAAGAGAGAACAATTTCTCAAGTTATGAAGAATTTGAAATGCTTCAAATAGTAACCTTATTAATACAGCAACATTGGAATCACATTTTCTTAATAAAACAGAATTTACAACCACAAAAACACTGCCTGTAGATAGTAAAACTAAATATGAATTCAAATCACTAGTTTTTACATTTCAAAGTGCTATTTTTGTTTGATCAGGTAAAAGTTGGATTTACATTTCAAATAGATTTGGTATATTTCAGGAATGGCCTGATCCAGTTCTCAATTCAGAAGAGAACTAATGAACCATGACAACAAAAGATTAGTGACCAGAAGACTTTATCACAGCAAATCACATCATAATACAAAGTTAATGATACAGAAATAGTTGGCATTTGTTTAAACAAAGGCAGTGGAAATTTCCTTCTAAACAAAATTGACAAGCAATAGATGTATTCTATTATTCTATAATATGTTACAGACTCAGACGTAGGTATTAATATGATATACTATGTTACAGACTCAGACATGGGTATCAATATGAGTATGAACATAAAGGTCAGATTCGCTTCCCATAAATTTAGGGGTTGTTTGGTTTGAATTTAGGAGGTATAATCAACAACAACAACAACAACCCAGTAATATCCCATCAAGTGGGGTCTGGGGAGGGTAGAATGTACGCAGACCGTACCACTACCTTAGAGGTAGAGAGGCTGTTTCCGGATAAGTTTATACTCCCTCCATTCACTTTTACTTGTCACATTTCGCTTCTCAAGAGTCAAATTGCATGGACTTTGACCAACATTTTAAGATGTGATGTGACAAATAAAAGTGAATAGAGATAGTGCAATGTTTGGTTGGAATTTGTGAAGATTTAGAAATCAACATTAATTAATATTGTCTTCGTTTCAATTTTATTTTACTTTCCTTTTTAGTCTATTTCAAAAAGAATATTTTCAATATTAGTAACTCCTAAATTCCAACATACTGCATGACATGTTTAAATCCACAAGATTCAAAAGTCTCCCATATTTTCTTAAACTCCGAGCAAAGTCAAACTAAGACATTAAATGAAACGGAGGGAGTACAACATTTAACTGTTCCTTTTTGTTTTCCTCATAAATAATACTTGTATAAGTTATGTGAGAATCTATGTATTATCTTATACGGGATAGAATGTAGAATACAAGTGCCGTATTAGTAATACACGGATTAGAAGTGCTAAAGTGACCAAACTAATCCTCATAATAGTAAGAACATTTATTTTGTTTAAAAAGTAAAACAAATATTTAAAGTTGCACACTGCATACTAATACATAATATATCAAGCTAACCATTCAACAAGAAATAATCCCTATATTATACAACCTACTTTACTAATCCCAGCATAACTTGTATCTAAACCAAACGACCTCTTAAGGATTCAAGGATGCAGATAGAAATACCGCCACAAGTAAAGGGATCCGGTAATTTGGGGTTGTGCAGATATGTTTCTATATCATTGTCACAATTCATAGCTTTTGAACACTAAATATGATCTAAGCGAGCGCAAGCTGTCTTGCTGCATCTATCTTAAAGAAGAAGGAAAAAAGGAGAAGTCTCTCTCAGACGGAGGACGGACCACCAACTCTCTTAGAAGATTAAGCGAAACAAAGAGTAGACAGTGAGAGGTAACTAGTGTCAGACTTTTTTTTTTTTGGATAATCGAGAAATCCCCAAGGGCCAATGGCGTGCACAGTACAAAACTAGGTGGATAATGTCCCCTCTCTACCTTTTTCCACTTAAATACCAGGCTTTTGCCTGCGGCAGGATTCAAAACCAATACGTGTGCCTAACCTACACATCCTGGATATTGTGTCAGATTGCCACCAGAAACAGTATGTTGAGGGTAATTGAAGAGTCCATGCAACGTTCTATAATTTTTCCTTTCTTCTTTTCATTTCTGTTCATCCTGAATTTTTTTCTATGTACTGGGGAGCAAGGAGGAGCACGGGCAGCACAAAGATATGAGAAGTTCAGAAAAGAAACAACATCCTAAAAGGTTCAAATGTTTTCTTCATTGATTATAATAATCAATTAGCAAACCTACATGACCTTAGAATTCCAAAAGTACAACTATGAGATGATTGAACTATTCTGGAGATATTCGAGGGATTTCTTGATTAAATACCAATATAACCGCATATGATTAATATACAACAACCACGACATACCCTGTATAATCCCAAAAGTGGGGTCCGTGTATGATTAATATATCCTGGGAAAATGCTATTTTTCTTTTCCTTCTTTTATTTTCCTCCAATAGCCCCTTGCTGAAACTTTGCAAGAAATCTACTTAATGTCACTCACTCCATCCCTAGATGTAAAATCTATTTAATTCACTATGATGTATGGAATTTAAGGACGAATAACATCTTTAATTTACATATTTTGCTTTCTGCAGCCTCCCCAGTCAAAGGGAACTATGTGCTTCACCAAAACAACTAACCATTAGTATGATAAAATCAACTCAAAAATGGTTTCCACAAGGGACAGCTGAATCAGGGAAGATTACACCAAAGCCATTACTTGTATTTGATTCCTTTATTGTATTAACCCCAAAGCCTAGCACACTCTGGATCAGAATCTGAAAGAATTCCTAGACAAAGATAGATCATAGAATCTTAAGTAACTTGACTGTGGACTTAACTAAAAGTCATAGCCCCATATTGTCACAAGATTCTTAGAGGATCCAAACCAGCCTTGCCCACCACAAATCCTCTCATATCAAGTTTACTTATTTTCCAGCCCATTTTCAACTAGGATAACCTCTAATGCTCCTTAAAGGAACCCATACTATTCTATAATGAACGAGTAATCCTAACCTTACGTATTTCATAAACAGTCATCAGTGTTCTTTTTATTTTTTTTGCACAATGAACAGCATGGCCAACCACGGTTGCTTGGGATCAATTTTTCACAGTAGATAAATTAGTAATCCATGTATACAACGACTATCCAGAAAAATAGTTGGAGATGAAAAAAATGAGCAAAGAATGATGCCCTCCAACAATACAGCCTTGGCAAATCAAATAGTAGTTTATTATCTAGAGAGGTTCCTCGATTATCTTTTTTAGAGATTCAGAAAATAGAGACACTGAAATCTGTCCAGCACAAAAGAGTACTTTACAGGTGTTGCACAGACAGAACCAGAGGGCCCAATGAGTCTATAGCAAAAGAGAGGCAATGAGGACGACAAATTTTCTTGGGTGTAATTCCTCTTACTGACCCAGCATAATGAACTTAGGTTTCCAGGTCCAAAAACACACTTTCCCTTTCACTGACCAATTAAAATTGCACGAAAAGGAGAAGACCAGCTGACAAAGCTAATATAAGTAGATTGGCAGTTTTACATTATCAACCATTCAAGTTAAACAATAATTTGAGCTAATACTAGAGCAATTCAAGATAAGCAAGAACTCCTCAACATCGCTACCCACATGTGAGAGAAAAGGAAGCATTAACTCTTCTAAGCATGTAGGAACCATATATCTGAAGTCACTCACCTTGGCTTCAGCATAGACACCAAACAGCCCTGTATCTTTATAGTTGGTGTTAAAAGCCATCACACTCTCAGCTAGCTCATTAATGGCCACCCTTTGGACAAGCTCTGAACTGTTCAAAGATCATATACCCATGAAATAAGAGAAATTAGCACGGCAAATTCAGTAACTTTCTATTTTGTCGAGAAAAGAATAATTCAACAAAAATCTCCAAACAATCCCCAGAAGTGCCTTTACATGGAACTATTAGATGAAGCATTAAGAAACAAAAACAATATTATCTTTCTTTGAGGACCACCCATTGGCTGCTGGCTAGCACACACAAACTTCTCTTGAAGCATAGGAAAAAATTAACTTGTTTATTGCTTAAGTAAACAAGGACCAACCCCATGTGCTTTCCTCCTCCTGAAGTTTTGTTCCATGATCCCAGCATTTGTTGCATGACCATCAAAGCTATGGAATCAGGGTCTGTCCATGACGCTCCACTAAATGCAACAGCAAATTGAGCGAGAGGCAGATCATCATCAATGATACGTATCTATATATGCAGAAGAAGAACAAAATCAGTAAAAAAGTTCATATGAAACACATAAACTGGAAGAGGTAATAACCACGTAGTTTATCCACACCTCTGAACCTGTAAATATTGCTGGCTCATCTGCCACCAATTGGGAAGTGGTAATTGGATTAGATGATAGCTTTGTAAAATGTTTCTTCACTTGCTCAACGATATCTTCATGCTTCACAGCTCCAGCAGCAGAAATTACCTACAGCAAAGACTTAAATGCCACTTTTAATCTGGTAAAAGTTTGTTCGGAAGCAAAACTAACAAAACTTTAAATCCCCTTTTTCACATACACGGTATTCTTTAATGCATTTCAGATATACATGATTAGGACTTGCAACGGAAGGTCAAATGATACCACACTGGAAAAAGATTGACTGTCATTGATTTTGATAAAGGAAGAGTAAAAATGGGATCACTTTAATGTTTGCTCCTATAGAGAAGGTAAAGAAGTGGTAACCATTTTGACATGACCCCAGATGAAATCAATGAAATTCAATTTGAAATAGAGGGTGAAGACTTAACCAGTAGTTTCTCTTTTCCTTCTTTTTTAACAGGAGAAGCTAGAGAAATTAGCAAGGAAGTCAGTCACCAACAGATACTGCATCAGCTATGACAGGTTCATTACCATTCTATGAGCACCATAGTGAGTTGAAATGTAATCTTGAATATGAGCTCTTGTCATTTTCTCAATGTTCTGGGCAGGTCCAAGAATAGTTCTACCCAATGGAGTGTATTGGAATGCAGTAGTATGTAACTGGTCAAAGATGACCTCCTCGGGCTGTTTTTCCACCTACAAGAAGATTGTCCAACATGAAGACTCGCAAATGTTGAGATTAAATAAAAAAAGTTTGCCCCTTAGAAAGAAAAAAATAGATATGGATTGGTGCCACTAGAAATAACTGCAGAGTACAGATACAAACTCCTCTACTAAACTATAAGTCTGCGATAGATGAATTAACAGTGTAACATAATGAAAACCTACCTGACTCCACATCAATAAATACACCTGTTGAACAGATCTGCAAGCAAACACATAAAAGATGGCCAACTAGGGTCACCCATCATTGGAGAAGCTAAAGAGGTTATTGTCTAATCTGACTAGGAAAGAACTAGGCATACCATTTGAAATCATTGCAATTACTGACCATTGTCCTCATATAGATTTATGAGCCAGAATGGTTTGCAAGCAAGATAGCCTCTGAGCAAACATTCCAGAGCCACTACAACACTGGCTACAGGAATGAAGCTAGCAATAATATCAAATCCGAAAATAAAAAATGTGACCAAGTTATTGTCACTTTGATAGATGAGCACATTTTCTATGCCAAAAATTTCCATCCCTTTTTAATCAATTTAACCATGTCATTAGCTAAGAATTTATAAGTGTCAATCTTCTGTTCATTTATTTATTCTTTTAATTAATTATAAATTTGCAAATTCCTCTTACCAGATGGTTGTTTGCTACAACCTTTAAGTCTCCCCTAGCCTGTCCAGTGTACAAAATCAGATATCTCAATATAATAACATATTAGACAATCAATTACATAGCATTGATATGATAAAATGGCTCAAACACTTTTTGTACCCACACTTTATCTGAAAGAAGACACTTTCTGTAGCACCAGAAGCTTTTGTACTCTAATCATGTGTCAGTTTCAATCACCAAGTCCCCCAATTCTTATTTTTTCAGATAGCAGAAAAATGAAAAGAGGTTTTATGGAAAAAAAATATCAAATATAGCCTGTTTCTGCACAGGCTAAAAAGAAAGATGAAATACCACCACTTCAACCAGTCAAGGATCAAATAAAGGAAAAATTAGTAAATATATCATGCCAAATAAATTAGAAACTATGCACCAGCTGCTTAATATAGCTCTACGCCAACACATTATCATTTGTTGTAATCATTATAGCACATTTTCATCTCATTATAATTGGTCTCAAAATACTTCTCAAGGATCCTTTGGATAAATGTGACAGCTTTCTATGAGGCTGGAGACACTGAGAAAAAATCATCGTAAATGTTATCTTTAAACTACTGAATCTGAAAGCTAAAAAGGGAGAACCTAAAAGCACAAAGTAGACTCGCTATATTCTGAATCACATTGGTGGAACAGGACACCAACTTCTGGTTATGTATCCTACTTAAGTAACGAACTTCCCAACTAAACAAAATAAGTACTCTAGATCATTAACTTCAAATGGATAAGCAATTGATAGAGCTCCTACAATTAGCAACTTTCTTCTTCCATCTGAATCGCCTAAACATCCTTAAGAACAGTTGCATTGGTACATTTATATGATAATTGCATCTCCAAATTCTCCTTCTCTAACAATCATTTTAATCGTACTTTCTTAAAAACAAGAATATTTTTTGGTAAATCTTAAGAATAATTGATACTCCATCTATCCCATTTTACATACGTTGCTAATATTCCAGTGAATCAACCTGTGTTTTCGTTTAACTACATTTGTTCACACACTTCCTAAATACCTTAATTGTAAGAGATTGTGATTTGTAGTACTAGTTTCTAATCAAGTAAATTTTATTTCCAAAATTGTGTTGGATGTCCGAATTGAGACCAAAATCAGATACTTCGAGCTTTGTCCCATCATTTTTTCAGATCGCGGCAGAGATGAATAACAAATTATAACAAAGAAAGACCAAGTTCAGTATACATTGTGAACCAATAAAGATCATTTCTTTCCTCATACCTCTTCCATTTCCCGAAGAATCACACTGCGCTCCCGAACAATCTTATCTTCCTCCAAAAGAGAATTCTGCAAAATATCCCCAAGAATATCAATTGCCTTAGGCACATCAGATCCCAAAACCTTCGCGAAGTACGTAGTCTGCTCCCTAGATGTATAAGCATTCAAGTGCCCTCCCATATTCTCAATTTCCTCTTCCAATGCCCTAATTGATCGCTTCTCAGTTCCCTTAAAAATCATATGCTCAAGGAAATGCGCAACGCCATTATTCTCCTCTGTTTCGAATCGCGATCCAGCATCGATCCACACTCCAACAGTAGCCGTCTGTGAAGATAGATTCGATTCCGTAGCAACACGAAGACCATTGGGGAGAGTGGTGACTTTAGTCTCCGGTGCCGATAGGATTGAGGTGTGATCTGTTACGGTAGGATGTGGGGAATTGTACTTGAGGAATTTCGGATTCGGGTCTTCGAGGCGTTTGATCTTGGATTTGACTTGTTCAGCTAAGCGATCGTAGATCATGGAGTCTGGGGGAAGTGGAGAGGGTGGGGAGGCTGGTTGAGCGGGGTTGGTTATGGAGGTGGAGGATCGGGAAGAGAGGGTAACACATGGTGGGAGGACGGTGAAGGGAGTAATTCGAGAGCGGCGCGTTAGGCTGAGAAGGTGGCGCGTGGCCATGGTGTATGATTGAAAGAGCCAATTGGAGTGAGAGAAGTTCTGCAGTGACAGTGGAGAAGATTAGGAGGATAGTGCTTTTACGAAGGCTGGCAATATTTGTAAGGACGATTTTACCCTTTTACTAATTCTCATCAGGAAATGAGTAGAATTTCGAAATAAGCCCCCAATTCTTTTGACTTATAGCACTTGTGCCCCTCCCTCGCTATATCGGGATAACTTTTTCCACACCAATTTTTTTATATAAAAGAAATCACAATATCTCTTCGAGTGATACGTGAAAAATATATTTGAAATATTATGTTTTTTGAATTTCATATTAAATATATAAACTATCATTAAATATTTTATCGAAAAGCATCTCAATTATCAGTTATTTTATTTTCATACCTAAAATATCATCATCATTCAGGTAAAAAAAATGTTATCGGGTTAATCATTAAAATCTTACATGAAAAATTTTCATAAGTCATAAGTATGTTTAGCTAGAAAAAAGTTGGTGAAAAAAGAAGAGCATATAGAACTAGCACAACTAAGCAATCAACTTTAATTTAAATTTGAAATCGATTAAAAAAAAATCGATTATAAAAAAGTTATTAATAAAGTTGCATCTCAAAGAGC
>JACEIK010009128.1:0-16419 GCA_018107945.1 Datura stramonium
TACATATTCCTATGGTGGCATGTAGGTTTGAGACCACGGGGTTTACCTGGACGCTGAGTATACTAGGTTCTAGGCACTACTCCTAAAAATATGTACATAAGGCTCATATCATGATCATGAAATCATTCATGAAATTCATGGCCAAATAAATCATAACATACTTGATCATACTTGAAATACATGATTAGCCATGAATAAGGGCCCGTGAGTCAGCCAAAAGGCATAAATTCTTAAATCATGAAGAACATGTATACTTGTGAAAATTCATATACTTGACATTCATAAATACATGAGGAATACTTGAAGAGGAATTATAACATGAATCATAAATCATAATTTAGGCTTAGTAAGATCAAAGTTATAATAGAATCATAACTTGACTTTTCATGAAACTCTGCATAATTAGGAATAGATTGATTTGAATTTGTAATCATAAGAAGATAATAATCAATGTAAATATAAAATCTTTCTATAGATCTTAAAAAAACATTTATAGCATGAAGGGAATTGACCCATAATTAAATCAAAGAGAATTCCATAAATTTAGGTTTTAAAACCCATAAGATCATCAAATTACTTTAATACTTGAATTCATTAACATAGAGGGGAATTGGGGCATGAGAGTGAAGAGGAACTCTCATTCACAGTCCTACATACTTGGGTAATCTAATATTACACTCTCCCTTGAAATCCCAAAGGAATTGGAGAAGGAATAGGGGAATTCTCAAGCTTGATATCCAGTGGAACACTCTAAGCTTGCATGCATGTAATGGAAAGGCTTAGGATAGGCTAAGTACTATTAAAACCCTTCTAACTGAGCTTAAAACAACGTAGTTTAGGACCTTACGACTTTGGATTTACAAAAATACCCTTAATGAAAAATCTGAAAATTTAACACTGCCAGTCATCATGGGCCTACAAGTTTGTACAATGATGTAACGACTTGTGCTCATCAATTGTGATCACTAATGGACACATGCAAACTTATTAGATTCTTACCACGAATTCATCCCATGACTCACTGTTTCCTACCACGATTCATAACATCACTCATGACTTCACCTCTCCCACGACCCTGACCACGAGTCGTACCCATATACCACAACTCGTGGTGTAACTCGTGGTCCAGACCCTGGACTCTAATTCCTCTTCATGACTCCTCCTACGACTCGTCCTTCCTTCCCATAACTCATACCACAAGTTGTTCTGAGTCAAAATCTAATATTTTTCTACTGTTCCTTTTTCAAATCCTAAGTCTAGTTTTGAGCACTTCTAGGGTATTACACTAAGCCTCGTTAGGGAAAAGAAAGATGAAGGTGTGATATCGTTGGTGTTCCCTTGGGTTGGGGAAACACTCTCTTGTGAGATCCCAAATAAGAATATGTACCTATGGGGCCGTGTAGTTATGAGACCTGGGTCCTTGGAATCCTTGGCTTACTCGATGCTAGACACTACTCCCAAAATGTGCATATTGCTCATAATCATATTCTCAAAACATAACTTAAATCTGACTCTTGAGATTCTTGACTTCTAAACATCTCTTTAAACTTATCTTGAAAGCCTTGGCTAGAAATCATGATCAAAAATACCTTACTTTACATGGGCTTGCCCAGAACTAAAATCATACATACTTGATTAATGCGTCTAGCTCAAAATCGTTGAATCATAAGTTTAAGAATTCGTAAACATTCATGCATAGTTTGATAATTCATCATACTAGAATTCATGGGCTCATAAGCTTGATGTTCATAAATCATGCATTATAGGGAAAAATCATCATAAGCTTGAAATCATCTATTCATGAGGAATTTGGGGGTAAAATCTGCCCTAATAACAATAATTCATCAATTGAAATATGAGAGAATTGAACCCATAGATATATCATGAATAATTGTATGGAATTGGGTTAAACCCTAGAATTTCAACATAGCATGATTGGAGACTTGCAATCATAGAATAGAGATGAAATTACTTATGAGGGTGGAAGGATTTTCCCCATTCATAACCCTACATACTTGGGCTTGAAGAAACCTCAAATTGATTGGAGACCCAAAGGGAATTGACATGAAAGAGATGATGAAACCCTAGCTTCTCTTGAGGGCATTTGATCTTCACTTAGGGGTGTTAGAAGTAGAATGAGGGTTTAGGATGATTAAAACCCTTAAAAATACTCTTTTGGAGGGTTAAAATGACTTAGTTTAGGAGTTAGGAACTTAAAAATTATGAAAACACCCTAAAATGATCTGACAGACAAGTACTCATAAAAAGAGCCAATGAGTTACCCGATGACCTGTTCGGAGACATGATGGGTCATCACTTGACCCATTGCCACTGGCCCATTATTGTCCAATTTTCTGATCTTTTCTTGACGCCTCACTTGATGATTCGTTGTGTCACTTAAAGGGTCACTTAACCAGTCATCGAGACTCTCTGAAACTTCACTTTATCACCAACCTACCCACTTAATGGGTCACACCATGACCCGTTGGGTAACTTGATGAATCAATCAATGGATCATTTTGTGACCTGGTGTAGATTTTCTTATTTTCTCCATCTCAGCCCTCGGGTCTAATCTTAATGGATTTTGGGGTGTTACATTATCTCCCCATTGGTAACATTCATCCTCAAATGTAGATTAAGCATACTAGAAGGATAGGGAAAGAACTGCAATTCCTAAACTGAACAACCATAGCTGAAAACTGACGGAGTGACTGACTCATGACTGATTTACATGAATGAACTGAATTTATGAAACTTAAATGCATGCTACGACATGAAAGAAACAGAGAGACGTGAACTTGACATGGAACTGAATTGAGTACTAAGGAGGAAACTGGTACCTTATATAGGAACTAAGTCGTAAGGGAAAAGATGCGGGTATCTAGCTATCATATCTGCTTCAGCTTCCCATGTAGCTCCCTCAACAAGTTGATTTCTCCATAAAACCTTCACTAAAGTCGTTTCCTAGTTCCTCAACTTGCGAACTTGATGATCAAGGATCTCAATCAGAACCTCCTCATAGGTAAGGCTATCTTTCACCCAATGTTCTTTATCGGAAAAACTAAAGTTGGATCACTAATGCTCTTTTACAACAGAGACACATGGACCACTAGATGCACTGAGGCTAACTCTGCTAGTAGTTCCAACTCATATGCGACCTCTTCATCTCTCCTCAGAATCCTATAAGGACCAACATATTAGGGACTAAGCTTTCCTTTCTTACTAAACCTCATAACTCCCTTCATGGGAGATCCCTTCCTAAACACCCAATCATTAACCTCAAACTCATGCTCTCTCCTCATAACATCCGTATATGATTTTTGGTGAATCTGAGTTGTCTTCAACCTTTCTCTAATAAGATAAACTTTATGTATTACCTCATGAATTGAATCTGGCCCTATCGACGTAGCCTCACCTACCTTGAACCATCCAATTGGTGATCTACACCTCTAGCCATAAAGAGCCTCAAATCGAACCATCTGAATGCTGGAGTGATAACTGTTGTTTTAGGAAAATTCGATGAGAGGCAAGTGATCATCCCAACTACCCTTGAATCAATCACACACGTTCTCAACATGTCCTCTAGTGACTGAATGGTCCGCTTGGCCTGACAATTTGTTTCATAGGCATTTCTGAAACGACCTCCAAAACTGAAAGGTGAACTGAGTACCCTTATCTAAGATGATGGAAAAAGGAATTCCATGCAACTGGACTAACTCTCGAATGTACAATCTAGCATAATCCTCGGTTGAATCTATAGTTTTGACCAATAAGAAATGTGCTCATTTGGCTACAATCACCCTAATAGAGTCATACTATCAGTGCGTATCAGGCAACCTTGTAATGAAATCTATATTTATTTATCCCCACTTTCACGTAGGAATGTTGATTTCCTGAAGCATACCTCCAGGTCTATATGCTCGACCTTCACTTGTTGGAATTTCAGACACTTAGAAACAAATTTCGCTGTGTCCTTCATGCCATTCCACGAATACATCTCCCGTAGGTCCAATACATCTTGGTGGCACCTAGATGGATAGAGTACCAAGAGCCATGAGCCTTGCTCAATATCCGCTCTCTTAGATCATCCACTGCCAAAACACACAATTGGCCCTAAGATTAGAGTACACCATCCCCCTTGGGATAAAACCACCACTTTCTGATTCCCAACTACTTTCTTCAACTTCACTAGGAAAGGGTCCTCATCTTGCCATCTTTAAATTGTCATCAATGAAAATTTTGACCCATTTTGAAAAATAACACCACCATCCGAATCTATAAGGCGAACTCCTAAATGATCAAGCTTATAGACATCCTTCACCAACTCCGTTCTCTTATTTTCAACATGGGACACACTCTCCATGGACAACCTGCTAAGAGCATACGCCACTACATTGGCCTTGCCGGATGATAAGGACACTCATGTCGTAGTCCTTGAGAAGCTTTAGCCATCTCCTTTGCTGCAAGTTCAGATCCTTCTAGGAAAATACATACTGAAGGCTTTTGTGGTTTGTGAGCACATCCACATGCACTCCATACAAATAATGCCTCCAAATCATTAAGGCAAACACCACTGCTGCAAACTCTAGGTCTCATGCGTTAGGTAATTCTTCTCATGAGTCTTAAGTTGTTTAGAGGCATATGAAATACCCTTACTATGCTGCATCAACACATAACATAGACAAACCTTAAAGGCATCACAATACACAACGAAACCATTTGTGCCCTCTAGTAGGGTCAACACTAGGGCTGAAGTGAGTCGAGTCTTTTAATACCTGAAAACTCTTCTCACAAGCATCCGACTATTGGAATTTGACCTTCTTCTAGGTCAACTTAGTCAATGGTGCCTCAACAGATGAAAATCCCTCTACAAACCACCTGTAGTAGCTAGCTAAACCCAAAAAGCTCATAATATATATAGGAATTATAGGTCTAGGACAATTCTTCACCGCATCAATCTTTTAAGGGTTTACTTGCACCTCCTCACTAGAGATCACATGACCCAAGAATGCTAGTAAGCTCAACCAAAACTTACACTTGCTAAATTTAGCAAACAACTGACGATTCTTGAGAGTTTGCACACAATCCTCAATGAGTAGCATGCTCCTCCATGCTTCGAGAGTATATAAGGATATCATCTATGAAGACAATTATAAAACATATCTAAATACTTCTTCAGCACCCTGTTCATCAAGTCCATAAAAACTACATTATCATTTATTACTCCAAAAGACATAACTACGAACTCATAGTGACCATGTCGAGTTATAAAGTCCATCTTCGGAATGTCACTCTCCTTAACTCTGAGCTGATGATAACCGGGTCTGAGTTCTATCTTTGAAAAGACCTTAGCACCTTGAAGTTGGTCAAATAGGTCATCAATCCTGGGGAGGGGATTTTTTCTTGATCATGACCTTGTTCAACTGTCGAAAATCAATGAACATCCTAAGGGAACCATCCTTCTACTGAATAAATAGAACCGGAGCACCCCATGGGGATTTAATATCCTGATGAAACCCTTATCTAGGAGATCATTCAACTTCTCTTTCAACTCTTTCAGCTCGTAAGGAGGAACGGATATGGGTTGCGTATCAGGGAGAAGGTCAATACGGAAGTCAATCTCCCGCTCGGGAGGGAATCTTGGTAGATCATCTAGGAATACTTTTGGGTACTCACATACAATAGGAAATTATTAAAGAGTTGGGATCTCAGATATAGAATCCATAATCAAAACTAGATGGTATACAAAATCCTTGGAGATCATCCTTGTAGTCTTGAGATAGGAAACAAAGTGACCTACAAGCACAGCTAAAATACCCTTCCACTCTAGGATTTGTTCACCTAGAAACCGGAACTCTACCATATGAGTTTGATAATTGACTGAAGCATAGCAAGCATGTGAGCAATCCATATCAAAGATAACACTGAAATCGGTCATATCTAACCCCACTAACTCGGCTGAGGTGACATTTTGAAGAATCATGATAGGGAAATTTATGTATACCCATCAAGCTAGAATTGACTCACCAACAGGAATAGAGACTGAGAAGGGTTCTGATAGGATTTCAATACTAAAACCGAAGCTAACAACAACATAAAGAGTCACGAAGGATAATGTAGCCCCTGGATCTAACAATGGATAAACATCAAGATGGAATACATATAANTGGCATGCCGTCCCCAGTTTGGACGAAGATGGGATGAAGCTTTCCCCATATGGAATACATATAATATACCAGTGACCAAATAGGGTGACCACTCCTGCTTCTGATGAGATGAAAATGCATAGAATCTGTTTTGGTGCTATCCACCCGTTGCACTAGAAGAGGAGCCCTGCTAAGATGGGTGAGTTGATGCAGTTGCTGAAGTGGTGGCGGAGGCATGACCTCTACTGTCACCTTGTAGCTAAAGGACATTCCCTTTATAAGTGGCTAGGCTTCCCATACCCGAAGCAAACATCAAAGCCAACCAAACACTCTCCGAGTGCTTCCTACCACACTTCCTACAAACTGGAAAAGTCCGTTCCCCTTCCATGCTCCTCTGACCCCTAGTGCCTGATGCCCTACTCCTCTAATTACCTCGAGGTTTGAATGGAACGCATGTTGATGATGGAGATGGGGCTGGCAACCTCTACTGGGATTGAGGGCGATGTCCACCACTAGAAATCTACTGGAAATGCCTATAACTCCCTGTTCTGGCCCTCTTGGCCTCTCTCTCCTTCTACTTCATCTACTCTGACTCTATCTTCTGGGGAAATATTATTAGTTGGGAGATATCCATTTCATTAATTATATTTATGGTCCTACACTCCTTGACCAATGAATCTGCCTCCCCATTAATGAACTTTCTCATACGAGCCCTCGGATCAGTAACAATCTCTAGAGCATACTTGGATAGTTGGGTAAACTTCACGGCATAACTCCTAAATAGTCATGTCATTTTGCTTCAAGTTGATGAACTCTGCTGCTTTTGCTTCCCTCAGCTCTCGAGGAAAGAACATGTCCAAGAAAGTGGTAACAAACTCATCCCAGCCAATGGGGACTGCACCTACTCCCCTGCTCTCCTTCCACTGTTGGAACATATATGAGCAACCTCCTTCAGCTAATAGGAGGCCAAGTCTATACTATACTATCATGAAACATCCATCACCTGGGTAATCTTTTGGACCTCGTCAATAAACCCTTGTGGGTACTCATCCACTATTGACCCATGGAATTCAAGTGTGTTCATTCTGATAAAGTCTCGCACCCTAATCGCTGCCATATTCCCATTTTGGTTAACATGTGCCACAACCTGCTGGTTGAATTGAGCGTTCATGGCCTATGCTAATATCTGAAATGCATCCCTGAACTCCACATGTGTAAACTACTCCTGTAAGGGATCAGTAGGTAGGGCTGGTTAATGCCCATCTCTATTGCCATTTCCATGGCCATTTCCATTTCCATTTCTTCTTCCATTGACTCGGCGGGGAGACATGTTTTTTCAAACGTGTATAGCATTAGTTAGAGGAATAGAGAGATAGACTTCATCACCTGATATACATCATGAAATAAGGGAATTTTCCTAAAATGTCTTGTAGCCTCTTCCCCATAAGTGTGGCACACTTTACACCCATAGAAAATACTCTACTTAACATGACTTTTAGACACTCTAGGACATACCTAAACCTTTTCTCTGATACTTAGTTTGACACGACCGAACTAGGACCCTAGATCGAAACATGGGATCTAGAACCATGAATGGCTCGAAGCTAACCCATGGCATATACATAGCTTGAATAAGAGCATTACTAAGCAGAAATAAAGCATAAATATAATATAAGTTGAAGTCTGCATAACATAAGAGCATGAGCATAAAAACGAGTCTACATCGCTGAACCATCTATACACAGAGGTCCAAAAAGCCTCTAAACATCTGATGAGTTGATAGGACAACACCCCTAACTAGCTCGCTAAGTCTGAAACTAAAAGACATGAATAAAAGAGACATAATAAAAACTTACATCCTCTAATCATTAGGATTCACCAAAACTAGGATAGAGATGGATTGAGCGGGAGCGATCTAACAACGTTATTGTGACGTATCACCCGAGCCTATATCATGAGACGATATAGCATAGAATATGTGGTCAATACTTGGAATGTACTTAGTATGTAGAGAAATTAAAACATGCTTGTAAAATAATAGTTTGAATTCATAAATATAAAACAGGATAGAACATGCTAGTAAGAGCAACATGCTAAGAGTCATATTCGTGAAGTAATCGTAATCAAGATATATTCATCATAAACTAAACATAATGACCAAAGGTTTAGAAATAGAGATCATATAGTATACCATGCTTGAAATCATACGTGAAAACTCATAAATTGATCAATGGGTTAAATATGCTATAAAACATAATACATAAGTCTTGAACATGAGCCTATCTGATGCCCCAACTATCTCACTCAAGCGGGCAGAGCCGTCCTAAGACTTGAAAAGGAAACGAATGATGAAGGTATGTGATGTTTCCCAAGCACATGCAAGCACACGTGTTCATCAAGTAATATAGGAATGGAAGTCCCAATTATTGATCCATAAATCGTTTAAGGTTTTTTTTTATTTTTCTATTCTATCAAACAGTTGAAATAGGGAATGGTTTAGATAATTAAACTACTAAAAACATTAAATCTAAAATTAACTAATGCGGTTACAAACTTGGTTTTACTTTAGATGATGATGAAACTCTTGGAAAATGGCACTTGTAGTTTCAGGTTGAGTTTTCAAAACGTGGTTACACTAGAACAATTCTTCCTAAGGTTTCTAGTTGCAAGTTACTATCCCATTCCTTGCCACTCTCTGAGCATCTAAGAACTATATCATGAACTCTAATGCCTATATTCCTATTGTCGCAGGAGAAACATAAAATGACAGTTATGCCTACTTTTATTTTAACTGAACAGGGTTGAAGGGAATATCCCTATCCTCAACAACAACTTCTATCCTCTTACCAATGGGTTCAAGGGTCTTTGAATTCCTATTTTATATTTACCTTTAACCCTTTCAATTCCCTTTACCAAGTTTAATAGGAACCGAATAATTTTACTCACAAGTTGATCAGGCTAGTGAATAAGAAGTTAAATCAAGTAAATATAAACAACCATTAATGAAGAATCGAAACTAGTATAAATCAGTCCATCAAACATCAACCATCCACTATGGCCAAAATATTAGAGTATGAGTTTAGCCACTTATAGACAAGTGAAAAACAAAGACTTAATCATCATCATTCAAAGCAAAACAATAAAGGAAAGAATAAAACTAGTGTAGAATATTTCTCCTCTTCCAAGCGGCTTACAACCTCCACAAAATGATATACGCAAGGTAAAAGTGATAAAAAAGATTGCTTAACAAATGACCTAGAAGATATATATATTGTTGAGCCTTCATATGACACTTCTTCCCTCCATACTTAGGTTTAACATCATCAATTTTTTCTTCGGAATAGGCATTGTGTGTCACCCTATCTATAGTCCCAAGTTGGGCTCAAGTTTCCTCTGAAGTTTAGCTCCGGGCGCCCAGCCCCATCCATAGCACCAAGGAGATAGCCAACTTTGCACTCTTCTAGATGATCCAGACGCCCCCGCCACCTATATCCTAGAGTGTTAGTCAAAATTCTTGGCTCTAGAACCAACCTGGAACCCAACCCCATCCATAGCACCATAATTTTGGTAAATTTCTCCAAGTCTAGGATGCTTCTGGGGCTCTACGCCATCCATCTCGCCAAGGTGTTGAATGAATTATTCACTGAAGTTTGTGACTTGCCATTGGGCACTATCCATCACCCCAACTTTAATGAAGGTTTCTCTAAAGTTTGGGACCTAGCGCAGCTATAGCCCCTGGTCCTTCTTCTTAGCTGCTCAACTCTTCACACCTTTGGGCTAATTTGGGTCCTTTTTCCTATGTTTCTTGATCAAAACATCTCAAATAATTTGTTAGACTACAAAACATACAAACACATGAATTTATACAGTTCAAAAGGATTCTAAATTCAAAACAAGGTAAAAGATTGGAAAAAACAAGGCAAATGGGCATAGTAATATGCACAACATCACCACGCCACACTTAACCCATTGTTCGTCCTCGAACTATTACACTCTGAAATTTTTTTTGTAATTATTTGATGTTTGTATGCTATTTTAAGGGATGTAAGGGTTGTATATTGGTCATAGATGACAAGGAAAATATGTACGAACAGAAAAATAAAGAGTATGTGAAGTTCATAAGTAAGGGTCTACTTTAAACGACTATATCTCCAAATATATAACGAATTAGAAGCCCAAGACCTATCAACTTAAAGGCCTTTGAGTATAGTTTTTACAACAACAAACCACTTATCAATCAGAGTCTGGAGTAAGAAGTTATGGGAATTTTATTGAAGCATCCCAAGAGATGAAACGGGCATGACGCCCTGGCGCCTCCACTGCCCTATTTAATTAAAATCAGATTTTTCACTGTAGAAAGCATTTCCATCTTAATCTAAATCAACCAGTTTGCTATGTATTCCATTTATCTCTCAATTACATAAGCTATAACAAATAAAATCAAGGAGGAAACACCAAGAAAATTTCAAGCAAGTCACAAGACAAGTTGAGAATACTTTGCTAAGTGTGCAAGGGGCTATTTTGGAGCTCGTTTTCGCAAGGTTTTGAAGATGGTTTTATGCATTTCAAAATATTTTTGGACTTACTATATATTCCATATTTGAATTGGTTTTGAAACCAAGAGGAAAGGTAAGGATTTCGCACCCTTTCCTCTCAAATTGCAAGTGAAAAGCTGGAAATTGGCAGCTAAGTGAGCTGGCGATGGACTGTTTGTGAGCTTAGTTTTGCTCGTTTTCCGTAGGATTTTTAGCTGTTTATTTTTCTGGAATTATACTTCATATTTAGGGGAAGAATGACAAAGAATTAAGGTTAAGTTTCCTCTTGTTTCTCCCTCTAAAGTTAGGGAAAACTAGTAGAGAAATGGCTAAATGTTGTTGATGTTGTTGTGTCTATTGTGACTGCCTTTGATAAGTTATTTTGGGTCGCACTTTGTGCTAAAGATTAAGATTTATTTTGTTCTATAAATCCACTGGATTAAGGAGATTGAATTCTGATCATTGAAATAGGAAATCGGATATAGAAAAGTTCATCGGAGAAAGGTATGTAAGGTGCCCGTCCATCGTTCTTTTAAGCACAATTTGGGTGTTTTGAGTTAAATGAGTCAGCAACCTATTTACAATTCTTTAACCAATATGTTAATATTCATTTAATAATTTAATTTTTCATGTTTGATTGAGGTTAAATGTTGAGATTATGTCTAGCCCAAGTGAGGCATTTAAAGTGGGATATCATGTTGATTGTTGTCGTAGTTGTACATCAAGTTGTAGCGTGGGCATTGTTAGCTGGTACATACTGTAAATTATATATATGTGTGATGTTAAATGTGTTTAAAGGTCTGGTTGCTAACTGAATTTGGTGAAATAGCAAAGATGATGACGTGTAAATGATTTTAAGCCAAGTAAAGACGTCGCAAGCTATTTAGGGTAAATGAGCTTATTGAATTATGATTTTGTTGTTATGGTTGTCCTTTATCTTATTTGTATGTTACGAAATATTTAAGGCAAAGGGGATATTTCATTATCCCTTTCCCTTAAGCCGAATGACAAGTTAGCGAGTCTCCGAGCTCTAATGTCCCTTTGAACGCGATTTATAAATCTTGTTGAAACTCTTAGGTCATCCGCAGTTCCTTATGATTTATACAAGTTTTTAATATATGAATTTAAGTGCTAGTTTCTAGCTTTACATGTTATATGTGCTCAATTGAAGTTACAAATTACGAAGGAGGCCTATGAGAGCCACAGATTTAGTTTTCGTCATTTCTATTCTATACGTGATAAATTGATGTAGTTTAAGCCATATTGGCAATGTTTATGATAATGGATAAATTTATTGATTTTACCCTGATGTATTACACCGGCTGAAAGTATTCTTATTTTAGCCTGGTATGGCAACCCGGCTGGACGGAATTTACCCCGATGTGGTACACCGACGGGAGGCATTTTTATTTTTACTCTGGTATAGTACTGGCTGGATGAATGTTATATGGATTTTATGGTCAGTTGGCTTCTGGCATTTCAATTATAGTTTTTATTGTGGATTATATGGTTGCATTTATACTTTAACATTGAGTTATTTGTCAGGTTTAGTTTTCAGGATTTCAGGTTGTTACTATTCCTTATTTCTGGCTCAATTACTATTATCTTACTTGTTTACAGTTTTTATCCTTACATACCAGTACATTTTATTCATACTGACGTCCTTTTATCTAGGGACCCCTCCTGCAATCCTGTTGTAGGTACAGGATGAGGCTTAGATCATTAGAGGCAATAGGAGCCAGATTTCAGCAGAATAGTGGTATGCTCCTCTCTTCCAAGAGCCATGTCCTAGTTTTGACTATTTTGAGTTTTGTGTACAACATGGGTAGGCCGGGGCCTTGTCCAGTGTGTTTCAATTTGTTTACTCTGTAGAGGCTAATGTGGACTAGTTTGTATAGTAGTTTTGGTTAGGTAGTCGTGTTGGTTTTCCATTACTATATTTAGCTTTACAACAGCCTTGTCTGCTTTCCAAATTGCTTATTTTTCATTATTGAGACCTTGTGGTTCCAATATTTATCTTGGTTTGTTGTGACCGGTGGATTGATCAGTCTTAGTGTTACATTTTCAGATGCTATATCGCCGACTTCTCGATCAATCATGGATCGAGTGTCAATTATGACCTATCCTAGTTTTGGGGCCTGGTAAACTTGGTATTAAAGCAACTCTAGATTCCACAAACCCGTATCTAGTAGAGTCTTTCTTATAAGTATGTTGTGCACCATTGTAATCAGGAGGCTACAGGACATCTAAGAATTATTTCACTTCTTTTACTAATAGTTCGTGCTATAGGGAGAGGTCATAAGTATTGAAATATATAAATTGTGTTATTGTTTTAGAGTATGCTTCTGACAAGGAAGATGACTACGAGGTTGTTTGTCCCAACCATTGGAGAGGGTACTAGTCACCCTCCAGTGGATTAGGGGGACAAGTCAGAGTCTCAGAATAAGTCTCCTACCCCAGGTATTACAATTCCTCCATCACCAATTAGAGCAGTGGTAGATAGACCTCCAACTCCTCCCGCACCAGCAGTACCTGAGGGTAGTAGAGTGATAGACCCTCCCGCGCATGTGGTACCTTTGGTTGTTCTAGAAGGATAGGGTATTGAGGGAGATGTTCAACTGATAGATCGTATAGCTGCAGGTTAGGAGCAGCGATTGGAGGCTATAGAGAGACATAAAGGCCAGGCAATTGAGAATTTTAGGGCCCATGAGTCTTGAGTTTGAGCCTTCCCATATTCACCGAATCAGACCCGAGTGAGGATCCTCCGTACTTCATTGATCATACATATAGGGTGTTGAATGTGATGCGAGCTATAGTGACTGAGGAAATAGAGTTGGCGGACATCAAACTACGTGATATGGATGTATTGTGGGATGAGGCTTGGGCTCGATCTAGAGGAGCTGATGCACCACTAGCTGAGTGGGAAGAGTTCTCTGAGGACTTTATGAACCACTATCTACCCCGGGAGCTTCGATAAGCTTGAGCTAAGAAGTTTTTGCATCTAGAGCAGGGTAGTATGAGTGTGCATAAGTATTGCCTTCGGTTTATTTCTCCTGCCAAGAATGCTCTGCACATGGTTCAAACGACGGAGGATAGAGTTCATCAGTTCGTTTTGGGGGTGGGGCTTCATATATCTTGATATTGTTTGGGGGTATCTACTCAGGAGCACATGGACATTTCATGAGTTCAGCTTTGACCTAGAGGGTGGAGGATTTGGTTAATCAATTATCGGATACTCAGAGACAGCTGGAGCAAAGGAAGAGAGCTATACCGTGGGTCCTTATAGAGGGCCTTAGGGTGACCCAGGGGATCAGTCAACCAGGTGGTCAATTAGGCCCATAGAGAGTGCCCCATTTTAGATTCAGAGTTAGTGAAGAGACTAGGGCCCAATTTCGTCCTCTTGACAACAGGAGTGGGTGGGGCAGAGGAGACCACCATTGCTACCTTGTCCTCAGTGTGGGAGATCTTATTCAGGTCAGTTCCATCAAGGGAAGAATGTATGCTATCGTTGTGGGAATCCGGCACACTTTATGAGGGATTGTTCAGATAGGGTTGAGGCAGATCACGCGCGATCAGAGCAATTAGCAATTGCTTCATCATCCTCTGTTCAATCTCTAGACCGATCCTCAGTTCTTAGACGACCATGGTAGAGGAATAGGGATAGAGGCTTCTAGTTCTGGGACAAACTAGAATCGATTTTATGCTTTGGATGGTCGACAAGACTAGGAGGCCTCACCTGATGTTGTTACAAGTACTTTGATTATTTATTATCGTGTAGTATATGTCTTGTTTGATCTTTGTTCTACACTCTCTTATGTTACACCTTTGGTTGTGATCATGTTTGAGACAGTCCCTGAGTTATTATCTATACCATTTGTTGTTTCTATGCCAATTGGCGAATCTATGTTAGGTAGAAGAGTTTACTGAAACTGTGTAGTATTGATATGTGATAGATCAACCTTAGTTGACCTAGTTAATCTTGAAGTGGTTGATTTTGATGTCATTTTGTGTATGGATTGGTTTGCTGCATGATATGCTAATGTTGATTGCAGAGCCAAGGTTGTCAGATTCCATTTTCTCGGTGAGTCGGTTCAGGAATGGCAAGGTAATGCCGCTACGCCTAAAGGTAAGTTTATTTCATAGCTTAAGGCTTAGAAGTTGATATCCAAAGGCTATATTTCTCTCTTGGTTGGTGTAAGAAACTTGAAATGTGAGCTTGTGACTCTCCAGTCAATTCCTATTGTAAATGAGTTCCCTGAGGTCTTTCCAGAAGATTTGCCTCGAATTCCTCCTTAAAGGGAGATTGATTTTTCTATTGATCTACTTCCAGGTACTTAGCCTATATCAATCCCTCCTTATAGAATGGATTTAGCAGAGCTAAGGCAATTGAAGGAGCAGTTGAGAGATTTGTTCGAGAAGGGATTTATTTGACCTAGTGTATCACCTTGGGGTGCACCAGTGCTCTTTATGCGAAAGAAAGATGGGTCATTAATAATGTGTATTGACTACAGGTAGCTGAATAAGGTTACAATTAAGAACAAGTACCCACTTCCTAGGATTGATTACCTGTTTGATCAGTTATAGGGTGCCAAATGCTTCTCAAAGATAGATTTGAGATCTAAGTACCATCAGTTATCAGTTAGGGAAGTTGATATCCCTAAGATTGCCTTCTGAACCAGATATTGCCATTATGAGTTCTTAGTTATGTCATTTAGGCTTACTAATGCCCCAGCAACTTTTATGGACTTTATGAATAAGGTGTTTAGGCCCTTCCTTGATGTATTCGTAATTTTCTTTATCGATGACATCCTTATTTATTCGTGATTGTCTTTATCGATGACATCCTGAGAGCTGTGTTATAGACTCTCCAAGAGCACAAGTTATATGCTAAATTTTCTCAGTGTGAATTCTGGCTAACATTTGTGGCTTTCCTTGGTCATGTAATTACAACTGAAGGTGTAAGTGTGGATAGTCAAAAGATAAAGGTAGTAAAGAGTTGGCCCAAACCCTTGAATCCTATAGAGGTTTGTAGTTTTTTGGGATTGGCAGGTTACTATCGCAGATTTGTAGAAGGGTTTTCTACTATCTCCGTGCCATTGACAAAGTTAACTCATAAATAAACTAAGTTTCAGTGGTCAGAGGCATGTGAGAGATGTTTTTAGGAGTTGAACAATAGGTTGAGGTCAACACCTGTCTTTACTCTTCTAGAAGGTACGGAGGGTTAGATGGTTTATTGTGATTCCTCTAGGATTGGCTTAGGTTGTGTTTGATGCAATACGGCAAAGTCATTTCCTATGCTTCAAGTATGCTGAGGAAGCATGAGCAGAATTACCCTACTCATGAACTAGAATTGGCAGCGGTGGTGTTGGGGCTGAAGATCTGGCGTTACTACATGTATGGGGTACATGTTGATACTTTTATGGATCATAGGAGCCATCAGTACCTTTTCTAGTAGAAGGATTTGAATTTACGCCAGAGAAGGTGGTTAGAATAGCTGAAAGATTATGATGGTAGCATCCTATATCATCCGGGAAAGGAAAATGGTATAGCTGATGCGCTAATGTCACGCCCCATAACTGGGGGGGCGCGACTTGCTCCCCATACCTGACTGACGGGAAAGCCGGCTATATGACATCTATAACTATAACACTTAGGCCATCCAGGCCACCTGTCATAATCAACTGAAGAATAAACTGGACCCATAAAGTCTCAACAATACGGGGTAAACAATCGAAATG